>JANPWX010000452.1:2839178-2951162 GCA_024734555.1 Trochalopteron elliotii | reverse complement strand
CCCCGGCTGGCGGCTCCCGGCCCCTTCCCTGCTGTCACACTTCTCGTGTCGCTTCCCCCGGCCTCCTCCCCGGGAACTTTAATTCATTCAGCGATGAGCGCGTAAGAGGCCCTTTGGTCGGCAGTCTCGCATCCTCTGCTAAACGCATTATTTTCTCCCTCCTCCCTGCAGCTCAGCGCTCCGTCTCGGTTCTGTTGGGAGGCTGAACTGGGCTGCCTCAGCGCTCCCTCGGTTTCCTTCTCTGCTAGATCGCAGGGTGCAAGCCAGTGCCATGTGTATAACACAGCATAAAGGGAGCGAGACAGATGGCTGTCTCTCCCTGCACGTTCCCGACTCTCCACTCAACTTATGTAACTGCTGCGTTTTTTCCTTTTTTTTTTTGCGTTTACACACCGGGGAAAGCGACAAGAGAAACAAAGTGGAGCCCGTCAGTTTCACTTGTAAGGCCACAAGTGCCTTACCAGTAGAAAATACTTGTAGAAAAGAATAGCTGATGTCCAAAGTTAGTTGCCTTCACTTGTCAGCTTGATTCTGTTCACAAGTGGGAACTGCCAGTGCTTGTTCTCTCGCCAGTGGTTTTTAATATGTGGCCAACAACTGCTCGTGGTCATTTCCTGCTGAACTTCTTCTGCTCAACAGGGAAAAAAAAATCTCTTTGGACATGTTTTTTGCATCTTTGATCGTATTTTTAGTCCAAAGTATCCACATATCCCTGCAGTTCTTGGAGGCCTTGAAATATCTTGTGGCAATAAAGGCCAGAGCTTTGCATGATGACAGCAATAACAAGTACAATTTTTTTTCTCAGTTGGCATTGGAAAGTTTCTTTAGTCCTCTTTTATCTGCTGAACACTGTGATCACCTTGGGAGACGCCACTTCAGGAAACATATCCATCAATCTTTTACATTTGGGTTGATTTCCTCCTTGGAAGTGTACAGATCACTCTCCAAAAGCTTCAGTCTATTTATTTGTTTATTTATTTATTTACTTCCCAGAGCAAAAATTACTTCAGAAAGAGAAGCCCTCTGCTCAGGATGCACTTTGCTTTCCACCCCGTACAATGGGATGTTGTATATTTCCTTTTTTCCCACAGTGTCACTTTAGAGATCAGTGCACTGGTTTGGCAGACCTTGCATGTAATGGCTAAAGTTTTCAGAAGTTGTGTAAATAGGGGTGTTTGTGTATATGTGAACTATGTCAACTGCAGTGATACAGCCATGTATTTTTAAAACATTTCAGTTTGTACCATAAATCACAGAGGCAGAGCCATTCCTGCATGGTGTCAGACCCAGGAGAGAAGTGCTGCTGTGTGATGTGTTCGGTAGTTTCACGTAGAACTCACTCCTCAAGTAGCAGCAAAGCACACAGAGGTGCATGTTTCACGTTTGTACTGTAGCAAGCTGATTTCTGTTCGTCTCTTTCAATGGGTTTTTGTGTAATTTTTGTTTACACAACTTTCTATTTTTCCTCAGGTAGAACATCAAGAATGGGAACTTTTAGGGGACTTATTACCAAACCACAGAAACTGATTTTTTTTTTTTTTTTTGGTTTGTGTGAGCCATTTGGAGGTTTTTAGACACATGATTCTCCCACAGTATGTATCTGTACATGTGTTGTTGCAGGCCTTTACATCATATTATGAAAATAACAGAACACCATAAAATCCTATCATTAGTAAGGTCATGTACTGGACTGGTGTCATGTCTGTCTAAAATACGTGCCTATTTATTTAGATGTAGTTCTGCACAGAAGAGAGAGATCTGATAGACATATCTTCTGGAAAGCAGCTTATTTCTGCAGTGATAAAACTGGATAATTACATGTTCCCAAAGCCTTTTCAGCACAGAAGTAGGTGTTCTTTTAAAACAGTATTCTGTGGCAACAACAAATATTTGTGACATCATTGTAAGAGATTTCCTGCCAATTTTTAGTTTACTGTCTTTCAGAAAGTCTAGAGTTCTTTGGAACTCGTGAAACTGCTACAGATACCCATCGTATATTCAAGTATTCAGTGAAGTTTTAAATAATTCTCTTTCAATTAGTACAACAGGAACCTGAAAAATGGATTTTCTCTTAAAGAAACAAGAATCAGTACACAGACTTTTCTCTCCTCCTCTTGTATATTTTAAAATACTCATACCAGTTTTAAGTTTACTGTTTTGTCTTCTTAAATTAAGAAGAAAAAAACCAGCATCCCAAGTCTGAAAATCATTGCTTGGAAATTAGTTCAGCCAAATATTTCTTGAATCTTGTGAATTGGAGAGAGTAAGATAAAATTAAGTATATTGTTAAACTAGGTTAATCAGAGTAATTCATCTATAGTGCAGAATGGATCAATGGATGTTTTTTTTGAAGTCAGGCAAAACATTCCATCTAGTTAATGTGTTTAAGGGTATCATATCAGGGACAGACAGGTACTAGCAGTGATAAAAAACAGATAACCTGCAACAAAATGATTTACAGATGGGTCATTATCATCTATAGAGAGCTTACACAGATCATATTCTTTGGGAAAAAAGAATGTAATTCTATAGAGCTAGAAGAATTACCTAAATAGGTCTGAATATTTAATTTTTTTTCTGAGTGACTAGTAGAATTTGTTGAAGCAAAATTTTTTAGTCTTCTTAGGAGCAGCATATTAATATAAGATACAGGAATGTACTGGGTTTGTATTTTAAGTATTTTTATGTTTATTTTACCTGTTTGTTGAAGTAAAGCTTGGGATATGTTTTGCTGCTTCTTGTGTGAACTTTGTAGTGCATACCTTTAAAATATGTTCAAGAATGTAGCATCCAAATTCAGAAAAAAAAAAAGGTGAAAAGTTTGATGTTAGTGATTTATTAGATTTCAGAACCTATTCCTTATAGCAAGTGACTGAGTTGCATCTCTTCTGTCGGTGGCAAGACAAGATGTCATTTAAATATTTCTTCTTTCTTCTTGAGCTAGACAGAAAGGTGTAGTCAATTGTGTCTCCAGTCACTGGTAGACTGACAAAAGGCAATAGGAAACTCTAAAACCTCAGAGATGCAGTATTGATTTGATTCCTAACGGCAAATCCTTCATATCATTTCTCCAAATATCTAACTTTACACCAATATTACCCATTCTTTTTATAGTGACACCATGCTTAGTAAAAAACTTCTAAGCACTGAGGTCAGGTGTTGAGATTGGATTCTAGTTTATTTTTTATGAATCAGATAAAGATTTCTGTGCATGAGACCGTATGTGAAGATGAGAGAACAAGAACATTTCCATATCAAAGGCAATATATCTGAGGCTGCATAGTAATTAAAATGCAGTGGTTTGGACTCTGTGCACTAGCACTTACGCAGAGCGTTGTTGGGACCTTGTGCAGCATGCAGGCGGTTGTCTCTCGCATACTTCTAGAAATATACTTATAATTTTGTACAAACATTTATGCCAGTCCACACTTTTCTGTGGATAATTTGTATTTCATCCAAACCATTCAAAGTAGAAGTTATTTTTTGAGCAACCCCCTCATTATGGCTTTTGTGCATCAACTATTTTTATTCTGGTTGTTTGTATTTCCTCTTACCAGAATGATGGCTTGTTTATAGTCATATTTTTTTGTGTATTTCGCTAAGACCCCTTCCATATACCGCTGAAATTTTACGACTTGCATAAAATTTCTTGTATTAGAAACAAAAAGGCTAATATCTTTTTGGATTTATTGCAAATGGTGTGATTTCTTACATACCATACTTTATGGCAAATTAAATGCATGTGCTGGAACATAATATTTTTAATGAAACAATATGTGTTTACTAATTCCAACTAACTGTTACACAGCATAAGGAGAATTTATATATTACTCCAAGGACCTGCCATTGTGGGAAAATTGACATTAAAATACTGCAGGGTGCTCCCTATCTGGAAACTCTTTTCTGGTATAAATGTGACTTTAATTCCTGAGTGGATCACCCTGACCTGTTCCGGAAGGGCTGCTGTCGAATTGTTTACTTCATAAACTGTGTTGGTCAGGGTCCTGGTGCGGAGGAGGCAGAGAGTTCTGAGAGTTTCCTCATTACTCAGAGATGTTCGTTTCACAGAGGCTCTGTCCATTAATGCTCCAGGACTACTGAGGTGAAGCTTTTAGGAAGTCTTTGTGCTTCAACAGATGTTTGGACTGTGATTGTATTGCAGCAGTCTCGCAGTCTTGCTTAGTTTTGTCCAGTTTTAGGTGACAATTGATGGATGTATCCATAGGTACTTTGAGCTGGAATCCCACCCTTTCAGAGACTGCTCTGCTGCTTCTGACATCTGTGAGATTGCTGTGGATGGGCTCGTTCCACCAAGCTCCTGACCATTTGTGGTCAGTGAAAACCCATGGTATTTTTGCACAAGTGGGGGGTTAACCTCAGTGCCGTGGCCTAATTCCAGCTAAGATGGGATGGAGCTGCCCATCTACATTCTTATAGTTTTAACTGGCTCAGTGAATCTTCACTTCCTTTCCTCAGTGCAGTAGTTGTGCTAAGGAGACTTACAGCATTTTACCTCAGAAGGGCCAAATCCACCTGTTGAAGTAATAGGTGGAACTAGATGAGGACTCAGATTTTGGGAGCTTTCTGGAGAAGAGCAGGGTCATATAAGCCAGTGTGACTGGCTTATTGTTATTAGAATGAGCATTTTGAAGGATTTGATATATATGGAATTTGAGTGTTGAGCTATTTCAGAGGAATATTTTGATATAATTTGGTATTTGACAGATTCTCAGCTGGTATAAGCTGGTGTAACTCTGTTTACTTAAGCAGGAGGGTGCCTTTTTATTCTAGCCACAATCACATTCCTTAGGCCAGGATGCAGTTCCTTCTGGGTTCAATGGAAAGAACTTTTTGTGACTGTGTGGGGATGGGGCTTGCATGTCAAGGCCTTGTTTGCATTGGATTAACTGTAGAGAATAATTTTGTGTCAATCAGGGTGGAATCAGGTTTGCTTACATGGTGTTTTTTATGGCTTTAGGATGATATTAACAGGAATTCACCTCATAGAAACTACATGTTAGACCAACTGTCCCTCCATATCTATCTTCCAGCAGGTCTTCTGGTGCAGTGTATTATGCAGCATGGGGGGATTCTGACTGCTGGCTTGGCAGCTTCCTGTAATTGTGGGGACTGTGGCTGTGTGTTTTTCTTTTTCTTTTTTTTTTTTTTTTTCCATACCTGATCTGCTGAGGGCAGATTATCTTCTTGCAGGTCCTTTCCTATTTTTCTTCTGCTAAGGGATTCATGTAGGTCACTGCAGTGGGAATATACTTTATCCAATCTTTAGTGCAAATATACATAGATATGCACATGGCATTTTTTAATGTCCCTAAGTAGTTGTGTTTCAACATAAATTTAGCAGCGATTTTGTTATGGTAATCCCTACGAGTGAAATCGTGTATTCACCTCTGGTTTACATGCATACATTCTTACATTCTCCTGTCTGAATCTACTCTCATTGCTTAACCAAAAGGTTAAAGATGAACCCCAGGAAAATCCTTTCATGCTTTCTGGTTGCCTTTTATAGGCCCTAGTTCCCATTATGCTACCCATTCTTTGCACATGGAAATGATGGTGCCCATGGAGTTTCTCTTTGGAAGTAATAATGGAATCTTCATTTGTTTCAAAGCAATTTAGATATGATCTAACAGTTTTATGATGAGATAATCACTTTGCACCTTGATTTCATAAGCTACAAGATGGTAGACCGGTGTTAGGATGGGATGACAGCTACTGTGAGGATGGGACTCTGAGGCATCAGTTTAGAGAAGAGTAGTGAGATGGAAAAATTATCCTCAACACTCAACCTGGACTTTAAAGACTCAAGTCTGTGTATTCAAGCAGCTCTGTGGGCCCTTGTTCCCTGCTTCAAAGATCTTCCCTCAACCTTTGGTGAAAGCCAAAAGGCTTTTCTTTCTTTGCTGGCCAACAGAGTCTTTCCTCCTAGTTTGCATTTTTCTTCAGTCAGTGAAAATTCTCATTATTTTTAACTTCTCTACCCCCTCTAGACAAGAAGGGTTCGATCTGTTGATGTTTAAGAATGTAACAAAAGCTCTGATTAGCAGTGGCAGAGCAGCTACACCGGTGTGTATTTTACTGCAGCCATGCTGCCATGTGTTTTACGGGCTGCATGGGTGTGCCCACTAAAGGTTGATTTGAAAACACCATTGCACAACACTCTGTGATGGAATGGCATCAAATTACAAACACAAACTCATCACAATGGGGTAAAAGTGAAAGACTTGGAATGCTGTGAATGTTTTACAAGCTTTTCAGAGAAAGAGAAAATGTGGATGGGAGAGTTAAAATGTACCTGAAGAGTTATATTACTGGGAATTAGCTGCAGTTTCTAATTAATGTCTTCCCTTGGACAGACTGAATTCACTTTTTCACAATATGAGTGTGACATAACCAAACCCCAAAGGAGCAGGAGGAAATTGTTTTGCTGAATTGCTTGTATGGGCGATTTCCATTAGAAGTGCAAACATCAAGGTTTAAGCTGTTGCTGTTTTTACTGTTGATGAATCCTGCCTCCACTCCAGTCAAGTGGCACAGAAATGCCTAGGATAACCAATAAACCAGTAAGAGTCAAATTCATCCCCAAACTGGTTTTGATTGCCGTGTTCCTGCTGTGGAAGGCTTTTCTATTTCAGTAATTCTGGTTGGGATGATTAGATAAAGACACAGTGGTGAAGCGTGGCTCCCTCATGATACTTCCTGTCTTTCACATATTGGCCCTTTAGTGTCAATAGTAACTGGATGCAAATCAGGATGGCATCTGTTAGTTTGTTTTCAGCTGACCGGGCTAAACAGCACATACGGAATTTACCGCCAGGAGGCTGTGACCTCACTGCAGACAAGTGACATTCCCACAAGTAGGTAATGAAGCACCCCTATTGAGTGGAGCTGAAGTCCAGATCCTCAGTAGAGTTATTACACATTCAGTTTAAACAGCTCTCCCAAACTTTAAAGCTGTCTCTTGATTTTTTTTTTTAAACCCACTCAGTGTTGTAGCTGGAGCGGCAGCTGCCGCTGGTCTCTGCCGATGCCGCACTGTGCTGAATTGGGCCTCCTTGAAAGTGTGTGGGAGAAAAGAGGGGATGAAAAAACAAAGGGAGAGGAAGAGGAGGGGAAGGGCTATGAAAGGACAAAGATGGGAGGGAAGAGTGAGTGAATGCATATATAATTGAACTGAATAGCAACTGTACTGCTCATATTGCTGTTGAACATGCATAGAGATTTTCTGTAGTCACATAGTATTTGGATATAGCTTGGTATGTGCAAACTTTTAAAACTTCCCTGTATAGGTGGTGTATTACTGTCTTCTAAAGAAAATAATGTGCAGTGGTTGAAGAAGTCCTTTTAGTGTTTATGGTATTCAAGACTGAACTCTGTATTCCTTTTCTGTTGCTCATCAAGTTATTCACAGCAAATTCTTTGGGACAGAAGTTATCTGTCCTTGCTGTCTGAGAAAATGTAGGTTTCTGGGAAAGGTTTGAGTGGGTCAGTTTGGTCATATCAGTCTTTTTTAGAAGTGTACATAAATATTACATATATGATCAGTTTGTTAATGGTTAGTATGAATCATAAACATTTTTGTGTTTTACTGATCATTCTGACAGCTGGTTCATAGCAAATATTTTTGAAAGGATTAGCAGATTCTAGTGTAAATTAGTAATCCCAATACACTTCCACACCAGTTTGTGGTCTGAATTTTAGATGTGAAATGAGATTTTATTTTATGTCCTTTTGATCTTGTTGGTGATGAAGTTTTGAGACTAGCTAAAAGTGAAGGAGAAATTAAATATGTACTTAAGAATCTGAAGTAGTTTCTGGGGATGGGAAGGGAAAGAGAATACTTGAATGAGAGGAAACAAAAGGAAGAAAGGGGATAGGATGAGAAGCAGACAGACAGGAAAAAACCCTAGGATGTGTGGGGGCAAATAAGCATTTGTGGTTGCAGCCTTTCAAGGGATACCTAATTACTTTATTCTCCTTCTTTGCTTAGGCTCTTCCACTTTCCAAGAACTGAGGATGTGATATCAAAATCAACTCTTTTTTCACTCACAGTCAAATGGGTTATTAATTGAGGTTAGAGGGGGAGTAATGATTGAACAGCTGTTGATAACTGGGATGTACAACCTCCAGAACTGTGAATATTGTGTTATGTAAAAGGGAAAGAGTTTTTCTATAATCTCAGCTTTCTGAAAAATAGTGCAGTTCTTGTACTTTTTGCTAAAAGTTTTTTTGGATTTCCTGTGGCAGACAGTTCATTTAGAAGAATTGGACCACGGCCTGCAGCCTTCCAGCTGTGTGTGGTAGGCTGGGCTGGGCCCATGTTTCAATAACTGAGATGCAGAGGTGACAAACAGAGAGCCAGTCCAAAAACACAAGAAATGTGAAGCTTTATCACAAAAGACACTGAGCCACTGAAACTTCCAGAGAAGGATCCATATATCCTCAATGTTTCTTCTAAGAGTGCCCAGGGTTAGCAGGATCTTTCATTACTGTGGCTTCATTGGAATTCTTAAGCATGAAAAAAAGTGCCATGGAGCATATTAATGCATTTTCTTGGTGAATGCTGTGGACCAGCAAATGGATCCCCACAGCAATGTTCCATCTAGTTAAAGCTACTAGATCGTGGCAGCCGCCTGTCTGATTATTTTAGGATCACTCTATGACTGGTTATGCATGTTCACTATTTCATTTCTATGCCACAGTGTAATACAGTTGTCCAAATGAGGCACAGCAGCCACTGCACAAAATAGCCTTCCACAATTTGTTTCAAATTTTGTTTCTGACATAAAGGTGCGTGTGGTTCATTCTGTTCCCTCTATGTTTCTCTATGCAAGTATTCACTTGATTAATGTGTCAGGATCTTACCAAACTTTTAAAAAGTTCAGATTCTAATAAAATGGCTTTACTTGTGTTCAAAAAATATTTTCTATTTCAAGTATTTCAAGGCTGCCTTTTTTTTTTTTTTTTTTGCAATGAATAGGGCCCTGAAAGAAAAAAAAAGGCAGAATATTAAACAAACAACCCCTTTTGCATGCAGATAAAAGACTGTTTAATACTAGCCATGATTTGTTTGATGTGCAAAATCAATTTATTTGCATTTTGCTCTTCTGGTATTTCGCTTGTCCAAAAAGCATACTCAGTGTCACACTTGGGCCTCCCTGTCCTCGTGGTGAATTCCAGAGCTGTGGTGAAGGCAATTGCTGAGTAAAGAGGTTTTCATTTGCCAGAAGCCATTGACAGCCACAGGCTGCCTGTTCGCTGGTGTTGGAGCCATAATGACTACGATCAAAAGTGTGAAGAGCAGTTTGCCTCTTCTCACCATTTTTGTACTAAAATAAATAGCAATGATGAATTAGAGAGCTGCTATTTGTTCCTAGTATTGATTCTTACAACTGAACTCTGCAGAACATGTGTTCTCTCAGACAGAGGAGTTGATGGGTTCTGGTTCTTTGTCTAGCCCTAGGGGAGAATATTTGTTTGTTTATTTATTTATTAATTTTGGGATGTCAAAATCTGAACTTGCAATTTCTGTGTGGTTCACACATTCTTTAGAATGAAATTCAGAGTTACTGACTAAGACAGGTAGAAAACTCATATGCTTAAGCTCTTCCAGGTCCAGCTCCTAAGACTCAAGGGTTCAGGTCCTCGAAGATACCAAGTACTCTGGTCCTAGTTCAAAAAACTATACAAGCACATGGTGAGCTTTAAAGCCCAGGAATAATCTCAGTGGGAATGAGACTATGTATGTGCTTAAAATTCAGCATGTAGTTAAGTACTTCATTGGACTGGGGCCAACATGCTTAGCACTTTGGAGTGCTGAATCCTTATTCACTAGTGGTGGTTTATATATTTTTTTGGCTTATGAATTTTCTCACTGACCTGCTCCTTTGTTTAATGGTCAGCCCACAACATGGTCAGGATTAAAAACTTCTGGGGCTTGTTTTGTCTAGAAGGCTATGGATAATCTCCAGAGGGAATGGCTCATTTTACATAATTACTGATGCTAAATAAATATGTTCTTTATAATCAACTTATGTTTAATGTGAAATTGCTAAGATTTTTGATCAGGAGACCAACATTTGACCCAGATTTTACTACTTCTTTGTTTGAACTGTGTTATTTATCTGCAGAAATTAATAATGCTTGTCTCCTGTTAGTATATAAAATTCTGGAAATAAATTATATTTGTTTATATTGACTTTTCTGTTTCCAAGGTCTCTCTGCTTCCTACTACCATTTTTTAAACTTGTCCCAAATGAGCATTCTTCAGACAATTATCAGCAGTGAGCTTTATCTGAGCTGAGATCTCTAGGCAGTACTGTCAGATACTTGGTCTTGACTCAAAATGTCTTGGCCATGTAAGGTAATGGTTCTAATTGTTTTCCTCGTTCTCCTCTCACCTGTTCTGTTAAGAAGCATAATCTTGGCACAACCTCAGTGGTGTTAAAGAAGCCAGAGAATCTTTTTCTGTAATTGTATGATTGCTATTGCTGTCAATTACATATGAATTTTAAATAAATATTTATCCATTATTCCCCAAATTCCTGACCAAGCATCACAAAGGCTCAATTGAACAAACCGAATTAAAAAAAAAAAGAAAAAAAAAAAAGGAAAATCCCAGATGTCTCCAGCAAAAGTGATGGATACCATTGCTCCTCAGCAGGAACAAACCTTGATCTGTTCAAATCTCTGGGGGAAGAGACTTTCATTGTCTCTGTAAGAGTTTTTGCTTGCTCCCACCAGGATGGAATAGGGGTACAGTTAAGTGCCATCTTAAATCTTGACTGTTTGTCTTTCTTTTTATGCTCTGTCTTTAAAATAGCTGAGGTAAAGTATTTATGTAGCCTAGATTAGAGTGTAGACAGGCATGTTGTTGCACGTCTAGCTGGAGGGACAGAAGAAATCATACGTTTAGCTCCTCTTTCCTGCCTCCCAGCCGAGGTGCAGTAAATGACTGTGTGATTGCCTCAAACGCAGTGCCACTGTGAGGCGAAGGGAGCTGGCCGAAACCACAGCTCAGACCGTGGAGTGTCTGAGTGGAGGGACAGCCAGTTCTAGCAGGGAGAGCAGCACTGGTTGCTCTCCTAGGAGGAGGAACAGCGCACGCCTCTGATGCAGCCCGGGGAGCAGTGGGCGCCAGCACTCAGGGCGAGGGAGGAGAACTTGGCGTAATCGATTGTTTTGATACTGCCACAGACCGTGATTACTGACATGTTACTTTACTCACAGTCCCCTTCTTTCCTCTTGTGCAATCTGATGCTGCTACAAGGTACAAAGAATGTCTCTAGCTCAGCGTTTGTGCCGTGGTTAGTGTGTTTAAGTGTGTTCTGGGAGCAAATGCTAAGAGTTGCAAATGTATGGGCAGATAAATTTAATGCTGCTGTATGGACATGTGCTCTGAATCCACCAGAAGAATGTAATTTCCAATTCAGTGTCAATAAGGTCCTACATGCTTAAACCATGACGACTTTTTTTTTTTTTTTTTTTTTTTTTTTTTTTTTTTTTTTTTTGCCAACTACCAGATTCATTGAAGGAGGAGGGTGAAGCACAGATAATTTTAAAAACACTTACCATCTTATGACTTTTAAAATCAGATAGCCCAAGAATGCTTTTAAGAAATTTAAATGGTAAAAGTGTTCCCAGTTCTATGAGTAGTGCCAAATGTGTCAAAAACTTGTGCCACTGACATTTTTATCTCAATCTGAGTTCAATTTTCGTTAGTGATGACTATTTTTTTAATATTTTTGCTATTATTCTAAAGGTTTATTCAGCTTGACAGTTGTAGGATTAAGCTTTACAAACAAAAGGATAATATATCCTATGTTTACAAGTTAGCCAGAGGCCAGGTTTTATAAACTTTAAAAATACAGCTATTGCTAGTTTATAAAATAGACTAGTCAGCTTTCCAAGAGAGAAAATAAATCCAGCCATGGAACTGATTTCCATGGGAGCCTGGTATTCTCATGTATGGTAATACATTTTGACCTAAAGCAATGTTACACGTGAATCTTAAAAATGTTTTGAGAGAGGTAAAAATATGGAGCACAAAGCAGACACATATGGGACTTGATTCTGTGAGTGTCTCATCCCTCCCCTGGGAGCCTTTAGCTCCATGGAAAGGGGCACTGAGCAAGAGACATTTGGTGCCATTCAGAACAGGGGACACGCAAGATTTTGGAATCTGATCTTTTCAGTGCTTTCTGACAATGGGTGCAATGGTTTTCATTACTCAGAAATCTGATAATAAGTTCATAGGTGGACCTGTAAGCACCTGTGTTAGCAACAGAGGAAAGTATCTTGTGTTTTCTGCTGAAGGCCAGCTAGTAATGCTTTAAGTCTTAAAATTTCAATTCAAAACCTGAAGAGATCTAATGATCATAGTGAGAAAACAATAAATTCCGGAAAAGAATTTAAGATGCATAGGGCAGCACAAGAATGTTTATTTACAAGCATGAAATGTAAAGAAATTCCACATAAAACAGATTCCTCTTTTATCATTTGCGGCATGGAAATAATTCATGTTCACACCAACTGTATCTGCAAGAGGTGAAGAGAACATCTATGGCTGCAGTGCTGAACATTTTTATTTAGTGTGGTTTTTTTGTTTGTTTGTAATTTAGTAATGTTGCTCTGTGTGATTTGCCAGTGACTCTGGTGCACAGGTCTCCTGTAGTACCGAGGAGGTGCTGCCCTGTTAGTTCTCAATCTTGTCACTTCTGGGGAACAGCAGTGAAACTGTTTGTTCCTGACAGCAGACAGCCCCACTGCAGGGCCCTGGTTTCATGTTACATTAAGTATTAGTGCTGTTCTTTCAGGAGCTATTATGCTGTGACATCAAAGATTTTCTGACAGGGCAGTTGTAGGTTAGCACTGAAGTTGTCTACTGAAATTTTTAAGAATGGAATTAAATATATATGATCAGATTTAATATGAGAGATCGGAAGCTGCATATAAAATGGACTTAGTGGTTAAAGAAAGCTGCAAGAATAATTATTTGGTTTGGCCTATTTGTCCTTTCTTGTCCAAGGCAATTTTTATTGCCTTTAATTTCTACAGCAGTTCCAAAAATACTGCCATATGTTAACATTTTCGTGCAACTGCTTATTTTCTGAAAAATGTTGTGTGAAACAGGAGGAAAAGGTCTTTTATGAAGTAAGTGTTCAGTATAGCCCCTGCAGTGCTTATATAAATTAACCATTGAACAATAATTGTAATAGCCCAAATTATATTTTTTTTTTTTTACTGATTGCTTAATTACTTAAAAGGATTGAGATACACGTTTTAAATAGTAGGAAAGCAATTTAAATGGTGAGCAAATGCTTAATAGTGATCACTTAGGCTTCCATCTTTTTATAGGAGAGGAGCTGTAGCTGCACATAGATTGCAATATCAACTATTGATTACCCTTTGGAAATTCTGAATCAAGTTTCTGTGTGACTTACTGGGAAGATGATAGGAATTTGAAACTTACTGTCTGTGTAGCTGTTCAGGACAAAAAAAAAAAATCTTGAACATGCGCAACTTCAAATGTTCCTGTAGATTCTTATGTGGTGAAATCAGCGTTGCTACAACTATAAAATTACTATTATGCTCTGATGAGGCAAGTTCAGTGACAGGAAATATCAAAATTAATTTTGGAAACACATGCCTGCATATTTTTGATTACGTTACTAAGGCATTTCTTCCATTTAGTATCAAGCAAGTGAATCATCCATTAAAAATGAAAATGTGTACAATGGAGTAGTACTTTCCCAGTGAAAAAAAACCCTGAAAAATCACCACAACTAAGAAGTAGAACAATACTGTTTAGTCATAAGACATAAGATACAAGACACCAGTGTAATTTTTGCTATCTATTTAATACTTTCAGGCATGAGAAAAATTACATAAAGAATGTACCTCTTTCTTTGTAGTGGGATCTCTTTTTTTCTTTCCTTTNTTCCTTCCTTCCTTTCCTTCCTTCCTTTCCTTCCTTCCTTCCTTTCTCTGAGGTCTTTGTGTATGATTACGAAGTCCTTGCTCAGGTAACTTGATTATTTTGGGATTTTTCTGTTCACTGAAAACTTGCAGAGTGAATTCTGAAGTTTATCTTGCAGTAGAATATGCTATTTGTGCTATGCTGATTGACCAAAACTGGCTGTACGGTAGCTTTGATCAGGCGTAATGATTTTAGTTTATTTAGATAACGTTGCTTGACTTCTCCTTTGGTTTTGCTGCATTGCAACACTCTTATCAGCAAATCAAAATCTTTATGGCTGAACATTCAGAGCCAGATAGTTTAGAATGAAAACTCAGCCCTTTATATGGATGTGTGAAGCTCTGGGAATAGTGGCACTACCCTTAGGAAATACTTGCTGACAGGTGGCAACAGTGGAATACAAAATTATCCTTTAGCTCTATAATCTCAAATCACAACATTTAAAGTGTATAAATAGATATATTAAAAGAAAATGTGGATAAAAAGGCTGGGTCTTTCTGAGAATTTTTAAAGTGATTATAAAGGTGCATGACAAAATCTGGTTAGCTACTGTGGCTAAAGTATTTGTCGAGTAGTTCTAATGCACTCAAGAGCGTAAGATTGTAGGTGGATTTCTCTGTGATGTAAAGCTGTGTTTTAAAACAGATTTTTAATGACCAGTGTGTACTATCAGGAATCCATTTGACTTTTACGATTTTGGATAGAGTATCCTTTCACTTTGGCTGTAATTGCAGAGCCTAAGGACTGTTACCCTGGCAAGCATCATTATGTGGATGTGTCTGCACTGTGTCTGCCCTGACTACATTTTTCTTCTTCCAGCTTTGTTATTTTTTTTTTCCTTGACTATTAGAGATGTTACTGTACTTCAGAATAGGAGATTGTTTAGGGAAGGCTTGTCAAAAAATCTCTCCATATAGCAAGGTCTAGAGTCCTCTCAATTTCCTGCTCAGAACGCCTGGAGTTTGTTGAACAGCTAATATTTCAATTTCTATTTAAATAAACAGCAGCAGAACTGACTTGATAAGTGTGCCACTAAATAGATCATGTTACCACTTAACTTAGAGCTAATGCTTAACAGTCTGTTTTGCTCCATTTTGGTGGCAATAGTCATGTAATTCCTGGCAGTTCTAGGAAAGAAACAAACAGTAGTATTATATTGTATTACAGCAGTAATTATATTTGGTTATCTGCAAGTGAAAAGCTGAAAAAATATCTAGTGTGTGAATGGACATTAAGCAATTTTTTAATTATCTAGAGGAAACAAAGGCTAATTCTGTTCTTAATCTAAAAGATGTTTTAAAATCTGTGGTTGTACAGAACCCATATAACAAACCCTAGGAAATCTGACCTCCTGATAGGTCAGTCTAGCGGTAGCTTTTTTTGTTATAGAATGAAAGAGAATTGCCAAGTCATTAAAGGTATAGGATGTACACACACAGACAGTAAGACAGTATCCCTTGGCAGCTTCAGATAGATAGCTCTAGATTTCCCTGGCTTTTGTTAGACTCCAGAGCACTTAAAACACTTCTGAGAAGTTGTCTTTGTCTCTTCTTGCATGTTTAAAATGTATAAATACAACCAGGGGAGTATCAGTAGAAGGTGATAAAGTTTCTTCTCTCAGCCATTCAGTTTTGCTTTGGTAAATAGATAATGAATCAGGATGTTAAACTTGTATTATATATTCAGGGGTCACTTGGGCTTTGAGTGTAAACAGAATCAAATTCCTTGAGCCTGATTCTGCAGCTGTGAGGTGTTTGAATGTCTGTTGTGCATGAGCTGGGCTTGTGTGCTTGGGCTGTTCAGAAGGTGGCTTTTGGAAGACAAACAAACCTCATGAGTTACAATTAAAATACCAATGGGGAGGTATTTTTATCTTTCAAATGAAAGATAACAAGGGTCCTTGTTTCCCTTTTCCTCTTTTGTTTAATGTCACAATGGTCATTTAGGTGCAATAGAAGTCTTAGATGTCTTAGCTTCTCATTCTTTTGGAGCATCTTACCTGCATTCATAAAGTCAGAACTCACTTCCTTTCTCACAGTTCTGTTTCAGAGCTGTTTGCCAGAAATAAAAAAATCAAGGGAGAATGGCCCGTTTTTGGAGATGCCAGCAGTGCTGGAGATACTATAGGCAGGTCCTGGAAGGAAGCTGTGAGAACCTGTTGTACACCATCCTTCATTACTGAGGCTGAACAGAACCTTTCTCTGTGTCTTGGTATGAGAGAAACTGTGTGTGATTCAGGTCTTAGACTTTGAATGTCTGCTGAGGAAACCTGAATAGTTCAGCCCTGATGGAATCACGATAGGTCAAAAGTTGCTATCTGATAGTTATTTTTATAACTAAACAGAACTTTGTCTCTTCCAGCTGATTTAAAAGTCCAAAGAACTGGGGAAGCACTGCTTAGAATATGTCTTAGACAAGAAGGCACCACTATCACCTTTAGGCCAGCATGGTTTGCCATGCAATGTATAAGAACAAAAAGCAGAGACAGTAAAAACCTGGCTTATGTCACTCTGTTGGGAAGAAAAAAACCTGTTTCCCTCTCCTTTGGTATCCAGTTCCAGGTTACTTGTCATTTGCTGACTTTGGTGAGAGAAACCTGAAGGTTTCTGATGACAGGAATTTTCCTCCAGGTTTAGAAGGTTATTGCTTTTATAAGAGTAAGACTCAAAGGAAAGTAAATATGGACCTTGGAGGAGCTTTACTTTTGATTGTGTATGCCTTTTCCATGCAGTTTTCTTTCAGTCTCTCTTTTACTCTGAACAGCCTAAATGATCTATGTAACCATGATTAAGCTCTCTTGCATGTTAGAAAGTGAATGTATGCAAGAGAGAAGATGCACAATTGCAATCTGTCTTTTACATTTGTTTAGAGGTGATAAGGGGTGTTGGAGCTTCCAAATAGACAAGATACTAGTACCCGGTGTTTAATTATTCCTTCACTCTTGAGAGAGAAATACTGTAGGCAAGTATGTTTATTCTCACTTTTCCAGTTGGGAAACTGAAGCAGGAAGGTTTCAAGATGGTTTGGGTCCTAGCCAGGATTTGAACTTGGAAGATATGGCTCATTTCCAGGCCTATGCTTAAATGGCAGGCCATCTCTTCTTCTTATGCAATATTTTTTAATAAAGATAAGACTTTATGTACCCTTAGATATGTGGTTAGAAATGGTTCTTTAATGTACCTGGAGCTGCCTTTTCTCCATGGCTTTTGATGGACCACAAGTCTGCTTGATCCATGCTCTAGGAAGGATGCAGTGTTCATGACTAATCTGCCATTTATTCCTCTTTTTTTCCTGCCTGAAGGGGTCTGTTCCCTTATGCAGTGGACCATTCAACTTTAGGGCCAGAGTAGTTCTGTTACAGTGAATTCAAGATTGCAGCAGGCTCTGGCAGGCCGTGGAGTTCACTCATCTTGCTCTTAGTCTAGTAGCCGTGAGCTGCCACCCTGTGTATGGCTGAACATCTGTATCTCTGCTGTTTGTGGCTGTGCAAGCAGGGCCTGAAATACAAACCCACTCCTTCAGAGCATGGCAAAGAATGAGGCTGACTTAAATCTCCAGTAACTTTCTTTCAATTAGTCTTGTCCTTGCATTCTTTCCCTGCTGTGAGTTGCATCCCCGTCTTTCTGTTTTACAACTCAGCAATATATTCTGTCTTGAAAACAACATTAAGTGTAGTTACATGCACACACACTGAGAGGAGAATATCCCCCCACAGTGTTTACAGCAACACCTCTAGGTGACGGCAGGCAGTAAGCTTTCTTTTTATAGAGCTCCAGACTACAGATCATTAGCTTGATATGGTAGCTCAGTGGTGCAAAGTCATTTGAATATTTATTACCCTTCTTAAGACTTTCGCTTTTCAAGTGGGAAATAAATGTGATAAGACCCCCTTTCTGTCCTCTTGCCTGACATGCTAAGGCACAAATATGTGAAATGGATTTTAATTGTATTTCCTTGAACTTCTGTTTTAGAGACCAGCAACTTGGATGCTTTCGAGCAAAAACATGTGTTGAACAACTGCAAAGTTTGTTAGATCTTTTTACAACCTTCTCTCAAAGTTAGATGGGAAGTTCAGCTCCAAAAATGAGTTGAATTTGCAAAATTTGATATAAATATTCATGTATAATATACAAAAAGGCAGCTTTATAAACGTGTATCTGAATGGGACACTGTTTCTTAAGTGAAGTACAAATTTACAGGCCCCTTAAAACTGTTGGACTTTGCCAACAGTCAGAGATTTTTGAGAAATTGTAACAAACCAAACATTGTGTAAATGAAGGCTTGTGGGGGGAAAAAAGCCAAGCCTATTACAATACGATCAGCAAGACATGAAAGCCAGCAGCAGGCAACAGAAAGGCAGAGGCAGGCTCCTGAATATATTTTAAAGGTAGAATGTTGTCAGTGTGTTTTCATTTAGCTATTTTAAGATGTCTATGTTTCACTTGCTACAGTCACAAATTCTAACTGTGAATAATAGGAATCATTATATGGGTGTAAATGGTATATTGACTACATTTTTCAGGCTCAAACACACCTTCCTTGTTGGCAGTGGAAGGCAATGAATGAGGCATTTTATTAAAACTGGTTCTTGTGGTTCTAATCAAAGGTCACTGGTTAGCTCTCACTTTTCAGTCTCAGATTTGTCTAGATGTTTGATCAGGGGGCTGCAATGAAATTATTATGACAAAGACTTTGTACTAGGCGGTATCTGTCTGCTGAAACTTGAAAGTCTTTGCCACAGTGATGCTGACAGCATGTGAATGCTGAAAGAATGTGCAAGAAATGTTATGTCTTAAAGAAACCTTTACCAAGTATCATCTTCCCTTTGTGTTACGTTTGAAATCATTTCAGTTTCTATTAAGGTACGAATGAAAAGGTGTTTCATTGATTAAAGGTGGCGTGTTTTTTTTTAAAGTGTACTGTATGCTTTAAGACAGTCTTCCCCTTACTTACTCTGTTCAGTCCCTGCTGCACACAGCAAGTTCATTAACATGCAGATATGCAGTGATTGAAGTCGGTTTGCCTTTTACATTGGAGTTGTCTTGATATAATGAGTTTCTCTTTAATGTTCAAAAAACTGTTGTTACTTTCTAAAAGGGGTTTGTTTGTGAATTTCATTAAATTTAATTCTGTCTTCAAGCAATTTCAGTATTGTTCATTTTACCACAATTAACACGCTTGCTGATATTAAAAACTAATTTTTTTTTTTAAAGAGATGCATTTTAACTTTCAGACTATGTGTGGTGTGGGGTTGTCATTGATGTTGAATGAGACACCTCCTGTTTAACTCACAGATTTGATATTTTAATTGGTGCCCATGTACAAAAGTAGTAGAGAAAAGTAGGTTAGGGTTACTCCAACTGCTTTTTCTCTGGGACTGGGATAGACAGCATTGAGTCAAGGAGAGTGAAAAAGCACTCACTGTGCCAACTTTTTTTTCTTTGTTAGAACAGACTGGACAAATGGAGAAGGAAACTTGTCTGTCAGATAATCTATGTTTGGTAAAGAGAGCAGAATACAGAAGGTGAACTCGAAAAGGATTCTTGTAATTTTCTGATTGGGATTTCTAATCTAAAATTATTTGTTCACCCAGGAGGCTTGAGGTAGAATCTTCCTTGCTGTGAGGTCAGCAGACAGTAAACATCCAGTTGCAGCCAGTCCTCAGTGTTGCTTCACAGCTTTTGCAATGCCAAGGACTCTTGGAAACTGCCTGGAAAAGAAAATGAGGCATAGCATTTAGGAAGTGATTGGCTTGGTCTGAAAGAGTAAATGAAGGTGATATGAGATTGAAGGTGGGGTGGGGAGAAAAATTGTGCTGGAAGTATTTTGCCTTTCAACAAATGCAAGTCCAGCACTGTAAGATGCACTATTACTGCCATGGAAATCTCTCATGGATTACAAATCTTGTGATTTTGTGTATTTTAAGGAGGGACTATGGTAGGAACAGAAGGAAAATCTTTAACTTGAACAAACAGAGCAGGGAAATAGGGAGTAAGTTTACATTTTGCTGTATTAACGTTTTTTAAATAAACTGCACAATTTCTAAAGTTGTGATTCTGAAACATTTTTGTGTGAATGGTGTCCACTTATAAAGCTGGTGCCATTGACAATTTGCCTTGATATGAAGGTAATATTACCACCTTAATTTTCATGTCTACATAAAGATGGATTATTTACAGACATCCCAGGTTACTGTGGGGTGGTTTTGTGGTCTCTGTGAAAAATGCAGAGATACAGAGGTGTCAAATGGAAGCTCCAGTGCTCCCTTCAGGGCTACTAGCTCTGGAATTTTAGATTAATTTCTGGACATTACTGGCAGAAAGCCTGGTATGGATTACAAACGATGGCATTTTGTATGCCCACAAAATTAAAAGTAGCTTGTATTTCCAATAAGGGGCCATACTGCTTTGTTACTATTGCAATACTATGGTTAAAGAAACATATTTTTCCCGTTTGTACTACCATAACAAATGGAAGTTAGTAAAACACTCTGTGGGTAATAATACAAATATTTCTTCTTTATTGCAATCCCTATATATATTTTTTAATCACCTTTAGTATATTATTGAATGATCCACAGACTTCTTTGACTTTTACTGCTGTCTCTGGGAAAACATTCCTTGTGTTGATGGTTTTATTATCAGAATCTGTTTAATCAGTATTGAATTAATTTCCTTTACCTAACTTTTTTCTCCAGTGATGAATTTGCAGTATTAATCAGAACATCCTGTGATGAAAATCTGCATTTAAAACTTACTGAAATTGCCAAGTCTGGCTTCTCTTGAAATGTGATTCCTAGACACCTCCTGAACTCTGTTCGTGTGTTGGATTTTCTTCTTGTATAAACATTCTATTCATTTAACCTGAGATATATTTTTCTTCCCCCGGAGAAACTTTGTTGTCTTCAAAATGAAAATGTTCTCTATGTAGTATGGAGAGTTTATCTAGCTTCAAGTCCTTTTATGCAGAGTAGAGAAAGGCCTCTTATTCATGTTGCTTTTATGATTCTGGGAACGTTGGTAACTGTATAGGAAGCCTTAACTCCTCATTTAGGCATTTGCACAAGATATCTGACATGGTGTGAATATTCCCTGATTAGAATTATCATTCTATCTGATTTATCAGTTTCTTGGTAATGCGAGAGTGTGAGGGTAGTTTTATTCTGCTGTCAATGAAGTTTGATGCTAGTGAAAATTTCCAGGCAAATAAGAGTAGCAAACTGGGCATCTTAGTTGTAGAAATTTTATTTCAGTGAAGACATCTGTTGAAAATGAAGGATTCAATACTAATGAATGTCCTGCTTATAGTTACAGTCTCTTAGGCACATGATGGAGTCCCATTAAAGTCACATAAGACTTTTTGGGGGGCTTCAATTGTAGTGTTGCTCCAGTTGTAAAATCAGATTGTTAATTGATCTTATGCACTGATTTCTGGTTTTCTGTCTTTATTTTCTTCCCCCTTTCTCTTTTTCTCTCTTTTTTCTCTATTTGCATCCCTTGAAAACAGTTGTTGATATGTTGCTCAGATCACTTTGTTTTGCCTTTCTAGATTATCAACTTACTGCTTAAGTATTCTTTTTTTAAAGTAATAAAAATGTTTAAATGTTTGCATATGAAAATTTTGTAGAAATAAACTAGAGACTCCAAGTAGACCGGTAGCAGCAAGGATATACAGTGCCTGCCTGAAATGACTTTAGAGTTTGTTAAAATCAAATGACATTCAGTACGGATACTATGAAGAGAAAAATCAAAATAGACACCTAATTATAATTACTTTTTTTCCTGTCATTATATCCGTACGTGCAGAACAACTGATTTGAAATCACAACAGCTCAATTTGGTAGGTACAAAGGTTTTTCCTTCCTTTTTTTCATCATCCACAGGATGTAATATAATTTCTTATACTGACCAAAGTCTGAAATTTCCTCAAGTCGATGGAAATGCTACCTGAATTAGTGAAATTAATTAAAAGCACGTGACTGCTATCAAGGTTGTAGATACTACATGTTAATCAAACAAGTAAAATTAAAAGGTTAAGCTGCTGATTTGGTCTCATAGATGGCTTTCCCAGCTGGACAAAGTTGTTGTGTTAGCATATACTTTCACTGCTTTTGGAGAAATGTATTGGAGACCTAAGAGCAACACTTAAGTGAGAGGGAGGAGGATACATTTGTTAGAAGGGCCTTGCAATTTTGGAGTGTGGAATGCATTGGCATTCTTCCAGACTTACATGACCTTTTGGAAATTTTAGTCTAAACTGCCAGTTCCCTTTGTTAGATGAAAAATAATGTTTATTTCTGAAACTAACCATTCATGCCTGTAGCTTTCAGTGGGATGTGGGCAGACAAATAGGAGCAATACAGAAGCACTTCAGTCTGTATCTTATATGCTACAGGAGGACTGAATGCAACAGGTGCCTGTCATCTGTTTTCATATATTTTTGGAGGGAGCTTGCCTTTCTCCCTACAAAGGGGTATGTATACATCAGAAATATCTGCATGGGTGCATGCACATTTGTCTGATCCTGAAGGAAGGAAGTGCTAGGTTTGTTGTTAGACAATATTTTGATTCAAAGCTAAGCCAAAAAAACCAATTAGTGTCAGATCAGAAACATGCTAAATACAGGGATGTGTAAACTCCTGTATGAAATTAGGGGAGGTTGGAATGGTGGCAGAAATGAGACTGCCATGATGTGTACTGATCAGGGAAGGTCTCAGAGGGGCAAAAACAATCATATGGTGCAAATTCTTGTTAGGGAAGTCTTACTGAAATCATAGAATCAGTGAGGTTGGAAAAGACCTGCAAGATCAAGCCCAACTTTTGACCAAATGCATGATCCTGTGGATAATGTTTTCAGTAGGAAAGTCTAAAGTTAGAGTTATGATTCACTCCAACACCTCAAAGTGTAGGTGTGATAGACTTCTGAAAGTTGCCTGCTGCTGGAATCAGTGATGTTTGCAAAAGCCTCCAAAATCAGGCCCCCTTTCACTCGTTGGTTACAATATGAATTTAGGATTAGGAATCTTGCTTTAGGTGCTCCTGTTTCAGCTGCTTTAACAGTTACATTTTAGAAATAGACGCCTGGGTGTCAGTCCTACCATAGCAGAATCTTTTATTTGCTATGGACTTCTAACAAAGCTGGTCACTCATGGATTCCCAGAGGAATGCTCCATGTCCACGTGGGACCATCCCTGTTTATAAACTGGTTCCCATTTTATCTATAGCACATATAATGCTTTGATATGAGCCCTGGTTAAGCTAAATGTTCAATTTATTGTGCCGATACTATGAAAGATATGAGTTGTAAACATTTTAAGTCTTTCAAAAGACTGTCCAGAAGTTACTGACTTCTTGTAAATCATATAAATCATGTTATTGACACTGAAAATTTTCCTCCAATATTTTTATTTTCTACAGTAAGGTTTTGTTACATAAAGTCTGCTACATAGCAAGTTTTAGATTAGCTTCCTTTAGCTTCACAATTTCCTAGGATATAGGAGGTAGCCAAACTTTATCAGTTTTGGCTTTGAATGATTTGTCAAAAAGTACTAATTTTTTCTAAAATTCAGAGACACACTGGGAGGAATTTTTTGTTTTATTTCGAATTATATTCCTTTTTGAAAACTGCATTGCACACAGAAATGCAAGCAAAAATGAGATATAAATTTGACTATCTAATTGATCGGAATAATTCCAATAACTGCTTGGAATTTTCAGCTTAAGCACAAAGATAATAAAACACACTCTGTTTGGGAAAACTATGCTTTCAAGATGCATTTTTTTCACATATAAATTATTTACCTGCCAGTAATTTTAAAAGAGAGAGGTTTTGGCATAGCCTGTAAACTGGAGAATACCACACAGCATGTCTGTATCAGATAGACGGTAACTGAGGAGACTTTTTCCCCTGACCTAAAATGCTTGAGATGCTCTGCACCCTTGCCTCACCCGACATGGAAATATACTTACTGATTTATGTTCTAGGATTTTTAATATTAGCACATCAAGCTGCGATGGGGGAGGAGGAAAGGCGTGAAATAGCGTGAAGTTGCGGCTCCGTGTTTTCGAATCGTGAGAAAGATTTTGAAAACCTCTTGAGGAAGCACGTGACGGAATAGTTGGTCAGAAGTGGCAGCAGGTGTGGCTCTGAAAAGAAAGGCATTGTTCTCCAACTGGTAGGACTGGGGGGCTGCGGGGAGGGAGGCCCTGTGCTGACGGAATGCCGGCCGCTCCGCAGACACAACATGCCCCAGGATGAGCTTTGTACAGTTGGGTGACAGACTGATAAGCAGCTCGCTTTTTTGGAACCAGGCTCTAAAGTCATTCTCCCAGGGGTATTTTCTGTGTGCAGATATCCATACATTGTTCCATACATTTGCTGTTTCCAATAACACATGTTGCTCTCTGATAACAAGTTGCTGCTGCTCTTGGGAGCAGGCCGTCTCTTTGTTGCTGCAGTATCAGCGGGGAGGCACTGGACTGTTCATACTGCTGCCTATACCCCAAGTTATTTTGGGAAAGAATGTTTTAGGCAAATACAAATAATTTTATATTTTTTGGTTTCGAGTCCAGTTATATTCATCATGTGGTGGGGATGCACAGCAGCAAAAAAAGGCATCGGAGAATAGTGAAATTAGGAAAAGCAGGAGAAAAAAGCCAGTGTACTGATTAGTGTTCAGCCTAGAAATATTTAGGCATCATTTTAAAAAAAATAAAAGTGAAATTTAAGTTAAAAATGTATCTATAAACAGAAAACATAAACAATTTTCTCTGATATAGATACTAAATGTGACTAACTGATTTTTTAAGTGCAAGTCTTCTAGAATTTGTACTGAAATATATTTAAGATGGATGATATCCACGTGAGATACGTAAGTGACAAAAATGAAATCTGCTTTCAGTAGGTGCAGCAATATGTTACATTGACTTTGAGCTGTGAACCTTTGCTCTCCATGCTGGTTCACAGACGTGTTTGTGTACATCAATGTGTGTCACAAGCAGAGCAGAGCTGCCCAATCCATTTGTCCTGAAGACTCTTGTGAAAAGATCTAATATGTTCTGACTTTTTTACACCACGCCTGAGTTATGACTCTACTGTAAGTTACCATCAGGATTTGAATAAGGTGCCTGACTGCTTCTAGAAACCATGATTTGCTGTTACACTAATAACAGGAATTACTAAAAATCTTTGCTGCCTTATTGACCACTTAGGGTACTTAATAATTCTAAACGAGCTCATGCTTTTGAGGAGTTTTGTCCAGAAAAACATTTCATAAAGCAGTTCAAAAGAACAGTGTGGAAATTTGCAAGTCAAACAATGATTTATAATATTATTTTTTTAAGTAGCAACCGCAAAAATAATCATGCTGCTGGAGCCAACAACAGTATTTTGAAATGGTAGGATCTAATGTATGAGGTTATTGCATATGAATGGAGAGATATGTTATTGCAATGATATATTTTATTACTTGCTTCTGTTTTTATTAAGGATAATGAAAACCTTCTGTTTGGCCCTGTGAACAAAACTAATGTGACCTTTCATGTGACCCACCTGTTGTGCTTTCACAATCGATAATAGTTACCTCATGTTAGGGTGATCTGGAAAATAGCAGTGTGCCAGCACCACAGAAAACAACATTTGTGTTTCTGTACTTTGAATTTGTATTTGCCTCAGAACTGAAATTAAGAAAAATATAGGTTATCTAACAAACTGTTTTAAAGGCAAAATATTATTGTAAGAGCATTGTCCGTGTTACTAGCAGATATGTTTTCAAAGGCATTCAGCTGCTGAATTATAGCTGTAAATCTGCAGAACTGGCTTAAAATATGTGATTTTTAATAGTATCAAAGATCGTGGGAAAGTCCAAATTAGCTCTTTTGAAAGTTGCGAGAGTACATAAATTTAAAAAGTCAGTATTTATAGATGCAACTTTTCCTACTTTTTAATTAAAAAAATTACATTTTTTCCTGTTTCATGTAGTACTTATTTATTTTGAGTGGAAAACCTTAAAGGGCTGATTTATTCTGGACACTATTTTTCTGATTGTATTTGGGTCTTGATTCTGGATACAAACGTTTAACCTGAGTAGTGTGGTTTTGTTTTTCTAGGGGTGCATGATAAATGTATCAGGGTTTCATTGGGATGACTTGTAGGTAATGGGACAAGGATTTGCAGGATCAGGACCCTGATTTCAAAGAGGTTTTCACATGTGGGTTTGAAGTACGTGTGCTACTGCTGAATTTGCTCGACAGACCAGAAAGGCTCTTTCCCTTTGGAGCCCTTATGGTTTATCTGGTCAATGGCTTGCAAGCTAAGAAGGATTTACACATTGGATCAATGATCCATGAAATAAGGGGGATTTCCACAACGTCTGTCAGTGACAAGTTACAGTGTGGCCACACAGTATGCATTTTCAAAATTAATATGTATGTAGAAATATGGAACTGTATAAATGATTATTATGTGCTACTGCCTAATGGTCAGGGAAGGATGTGAATAATGTATTATGTGTATTTGTGGGAACTTGGTGATTCCTCTGTTTCTTTTGTTTGGATTAAGAAATGTGTGTGTACATTCTGTGGCAATAGTCTCTGTGGCAATATTCTTGTGGCTGTACATACATCAAGAAAAATTAGACCCAATGAACACAGGAGGTTTCTCAGTGACTTCCCTCAAGTCAAAGATTTTTTTCTCTTCTTACCCAGTAAATGTCCCAGGTACTGAAGATCAGCAGTTGGCTGAAGTTACAAAAGGGGGTCAAATGTCTTTGAATGAAAGTGTCTTCTCAGCATCAACTTTGTGTTGCGCCATGAGCCTGTCAGTTTGAGTCCCTCCTGATGGCAAATGTTAAGTTATGACATAGGGAGAGAGGTATCCTACTAAGTAGGCAGGGCTTGATCAAAAGCCCCTTTGAAGTCAATAGAAAGATTCCTATTGACTTAAAGAGGCTTTGGAACAAGCCCTTGATTACAAGGGCACGTAATAAGCTTCTTATTGCCTAATTATGTGCAATGGTAACTTTAGACCTGTGACCCTAATGAAGGTTGGACTACCTATCTTCCAAAATCTCCACATCCAAAAGTCACCCACTAGCAAGAGCAACACCCCAGGTCCTTTTCCTCAGCTCCTTGTCTATGAGCTGAGGAAAAGGACCATGAGCTCTTGTCTCAAGGGTCTAAGCCTAAGCTGCAGTTCAGCTCTTCTGCTCTGAGTCTGCCAGCAGGCCTAAGCTGCAGTTCAGCTCTTCTGCTCTGAGTCTCCCAGCAGGCTCATATCTTGCATTCCCCATTATCCTACTGCAATGAAGATGGCAGGGACCGCACTGTACATTACATCTCAGATCTTGTCCATAAACCTGGCAAAGCTCTTGGGACCAGCTGCAGACTGATCATGGCCATACAGAAACCCTGTGTGTTTTAATCTGATCTCTGTCAGTGTGCCTGGTGCAACTCCAATAGCAGGAACAGTTTGGTTTCAGGGAGACTTTTTCATTACAGAGGAGGCTAAAAGTGCAAATGGTGCAGTCTGGAGTTGCATTGACTTTTGTAAAGAGTCTCCATGGAAACATCCTCCAGGGAGGTGAAATGAGCCTCTCTTGGCCTTCTTCTTCTTGAGTCCATTTGTTGACTGCTTGGTGTGTACAAGAAGCCTCTAGGAGGTGCATTGCTACAGAAGGCAAATGTCCTTAAGGAAGACAAATGATTCTTGCAGTAGGCACTTGACAGAGCTTTGCTACAGTTCACCTTGAGCAATGTGTGAAGGATCACTGAATGTTCCTTGGAAATAAGAGTGCTAGCAGCAGGATGATCAAGTTATATGGGTTGAAAAGAGAGATTATAGGATGTCTCACGCAGCTTTTAAGTCATTTGAATTTCAGTATTCCTGGTTATTCTTTTGAGATTTCTCTTATAAAAACATTTGCTGTTGAGATAATTAAAGCCATGAACTGGCAAGCATGTCATATACTACAAAAAATCCCTCAAACATGTAGTAGGATGTCTTGCACCTGTGTTTTGGTAATGCTGTAGTTTTGTGACTTCATATTAGAATTTTCCATGTCTGCTGGCAATACTGTTCTTAATCACGCTGTTAAATGACTATGAGTGTAAAGACAGCCTGGAGGAGAGGAATATATGAAACAATTCTTTCCACAAGTTTTTTTTTGGTATCTATTTGGTTATGTTCTTTTTGTTTGTGAGGTTTGAGGGTAGGGTCAGAATGCACAGAGAATGCCATATATTGTGTTTTTAACATCTTTCTTTGCTTTTTGTCCCTACTTGTCTTATCAAAATCTGATTTAGGTTCTGAATTGCATAAATGCTAAGCAATCTGTAGCAGGACTTACGTCTTACATTGTTAGCAAACAAGCCATTTTCACCCTGTCGTTTTCCTGGTTGCTTAAGGTCAAGACACCCAAAAAGGCCTCATTTTTACATGGTGAATGGGCAGGGTTTTCTGACACTGGTATCTGGAAGGTATATTTGTACCACTGGTGGGATTTTTTGAATGCTGAAAAGACCTATATGTTTAATTTTTCTTTGATATGCTCACTACAATTTGAAGATAATTCAAAAGGAGAGTGCAGATTGGCACTTTTACTTAGGACAGATAAGCAGGATTAGTTTTTCTGCTTTGAAAAAATAATACTGTTATTTGGTTAAAAAAACACCAGTGGTTTTCATATACTGGAAATATTTCTGTCAGCCATTCATCTAACACGTGTTATTCTCTTCCCAGATCTTTTCCCTGTTGTGTCCTTATTGCAATCATCAAAACCATTTGAAGAGTTTAATTTAGACTGAAATGATTCTCTATAGAATAAACAGAATATCTCACCTGTGAAGGATGATTACATTTTCTAAATTTGTTTAAAAAGGAAGGACCTTCATAATTCACAAGTGTTCTACTTGCAGTTTTTATGTGGCAATATTCACAAGTTCTACTTGCAAGAGAAGTCTTGCATACTTTAAATCTGAAAATAAAGCACTTCGTGCTTGACTACTGTCAGCAATTTTATCTTTCATTTTATTGGCACTGGAAGAGTAAGCATCAGTGTTTTGATTTCAAACATCACCTGGCTTGATATTTTGGGTCTTTTAACTGTGAATTTTTTTTTCCTAGTTATTTGAGTACTCATGATGTGCTGTGTAAATTAAGGAGGTTTCAGATGTCATTCAAATTAGGCATTAAAAGACAGCTGTGGTACAGCTTTAGGTAATGCTAGACAGAACCAGAGGTGCCTTGTGAAACTATTAACTCGGAGTTCTGGTGCATCTTCCACATGTGTGGGTAACTCTCATCTGTTTGCATAGGGGTGAGGTGACTGACTTGCTGTCTAAGCTTGGTTTGGTGAGCAATTTGTTCAGGCACCTTGCTGGCACAAGTCACAGTTGAGTGCAATTTAGGATGGAAAGTCAAATTCTTCACCTGCACATAATTCCAACTCTTCCCAGCAGCAAGGCTGGTGCAGATTTGCTTTACAAATAAGAGTAGGCTTGCCAGGAGCTTTACAGACAAATTTCCATGGCTCTCCTGGCAAGAACAGGATCAAAGGATGGACTGTGGTGTGTCTCAATGTCTCTTGCAGCCTATACAGCAGCTCTGTGGGTTTGCCAGCTACCAAAGCTGCAGGTCCTCAGTGATGGCCTCTCATCAGGGCTGTGGCCCTACCAGCCCTGTTACTCTGCCAGACCATCCCCAACGTGTAGCATACACAAACAGCTAATCCATTTATGCAGCAGCATCTGGCTACTCCAGATTTCCACTAAGAACAGGGTCTTTCAATAAGATTTCGATCTCTCCGATTTGTTAAGTACCCTTTGCTCTCTCCTCCATAATTAAACAGATATTTAGATACTGTATTCCATATATCTGCATCTGTGAAAAGATATATAGAATAGATGTTATCTCTGCCTGAATGTGTGAATTTCCATTCATTTTTTAGAGAACGAAAACTTTTGCTGTGGGCCTGAAGCAGGCCAAATATACATTGTTATTTCTTAGGCTTATTACATAACCTAGTTTATTTTTAGTGTCAGTTATATGGGTTTTTTTCCTTCTTTTATAAGAGGGTACATTTTCTCTCTTTAAAGCTGTGTTAAAATTGCTTGAATTCATTTGAGAGTGGTTGATTGTTTCTTATACCTATTACCTAGCTTTAAAGTTCAAGAAATTTGTTCAGTATATTTCCAGCAGCTCACAAGCTATGAAATGTCAACATTTTCAATGCAAAAGCAGCTGCGTGTGCTTTTGTTTTTAGAGTTGAACTTGAGACTCTGTTGAACCAGTTTTTGGCACCATCTTTAGAAAAATCAGGGTCATCTCAAGATGGAGTCTTACAAAATTAGAAACTACTTTAAGAGCAGATTCATTTTAAGTACCCTTAAATAGCTGCTGCAGTTTGGTTAAGTTATGTATAATTTGATTTCAGCTTTCCATTCCTTGAAAGACTTGGATATCTTTTCCTTCTGCATATTCAGGATTCCCCATGTCCCCGTTTCTCTACATTGTCTTCCATCGTTTCACAGGAACAGACTTCTGTTCATCCTGTCATATTTGTTCTGCATTAGAAACAGCACCTGAAAGCCAAAAGGGAATTTTATATGCAGTAGTCAGGCCAAAAGCATATTGGTATGGCAAGATTTCTGTTAATAAAAAGAAGAGGAAAAAAAAGAGAAAGGGACAATCCCCCTTTAGACACCTCCACTCTCACCCTCAAATTTATAGATTCCTGTAGGATTTTAAAAGTTGAAGAAAGGTAAACAGTTATGCTCTCATTTTTCTTGAATATCTCTCAATTCAGGAGTATTCTGTTTGCATCTGGCTAGCTGTGAATGTAAATATATGTGTATAAACATGTTTTATAATTTGAAATATACTGTCTGTTAACTAAAATAATAGCTCCAAAAGCAGTTGGCCTGTCATAGATGATATAGCTCAGCTTTTATTTCTGCTGTTCATCAAAAGAACCAATGAAAATTTCATTCTAACTGGCAGCCAAGTAGCTAGAAAAATAAAGACTGCTGATGCCAGAGTATGAGCAACACAATAATTTGCTAAGACTAATATGCCCGGCTGTAACCTGATCATATATGGATCAATTGATGATATTTTAAATTAATTTGTCATGTGACTGACTTGCAGTTCTAAATTCCAGGAAAATATCACCACTGAGTTCAGTGAAAAATAGCATTGTTTGTTCAGTACAGACATTTTTCAGCCAGACAGTGATGAAAGTGCTTGCTAATAAGTACACAGGAAGTTGATAATCAAATATAAAAATAGAATAAATATATTTTTTACTGACAAACTTCTGTGCTTTTTTTTTTCTTTTAAATATGGTTTAAAAATGTGTTATTTTGTCCCTCATAATTTTGTATTGTCATTAATTATTAGGAGGACCAAGAACAAGGAGGAACTTGCTTTCAGAGTTAAGCAGTATGGAGTAATTTTTGACCAGACCCTGAAAAAAATTGATCCTTGCTGGTTATACTGTTAAGGATTTATTTCCTTATCCTTCATTTCCTTTTTCCTCTTTCCCTGTTCCTTGCCATTAAATGGCAGGATTGTTTTAATTGTTTAAAGGAGAGGGGATTGTGGATGCTGCTGGAGTGTCAGCTTCTCTACCTAAGCCTTGCTGGCTTACAGAGCTTTTCCAGTTCACTGGTGCAAGTGCAAGCATCGAATGGTTCATATACAGCTCTAATTCCAACTTACTTGGCAGTTATTTCTTGAATGGCCCAATTTTACATGTGATTAGTTTTTAATTCTTCAATCACGACATAAACTGTGTGTATTACATTCCTATAAAAGCCTGTTAATACGTAGGAGATGATTAACTGGAAGTGCAAGTTCTGTTTTTCCTGGTACATCAGTGAGCAACCATTGTGGCTTCTGTGGGGACTCCTGGTTTGCAGCTGAAGGCAGAATTCATCCCAAAGTGAAAAAAGAAAAAAAAAAAAAAAAAGTAATGCAGATTTTTAGGATGTGACAAGAATAACATTACAAGATAGATAACTATAGCAAGGCATAACAAGAAAACTGTGTTTCTGTGAAAAGCAGACTGCAGTTATTTCTGGTCTGATCCTGGTTTCTGATTCACAGTTTTGAAGGCCAAAACATATAGAAATGAATATATTTGTGCATGGAAAGGACTTGGGAAATCTCTGCTGGTCTTGTTCCTACTTGGGTAGGCAAGAATAGGGCCAGATGAAATATCTTGCTCTGTTTATATCCACCAGCTTCTCAGTTGCATTAGAACATAATTGTAGGAACAACCATGCACTGGGCTCATGATGAGCTCATCTGCTTAGCAAAAAAAGTCAATTTTTAAAGCTGGAAACTCAGTCTCGATGTGTTCAAGCAAATTAGGTCTACTGCTATCTCACATCATTGCTTGTTCAGAATTTGCATCAAAAATATGCCAGAATATGTCACTTTTATGAATGATAAACTGCTAGTTTTATTAGAATAGGTAAAGTAAGGACCTATTGTGTATATATATATATTTACTGTTGAAGTGAGATGGAGATATTAGGTTGTCTCTTTTTTTAATGTAGACTCTATATCTAATTACTGCATATCAAAGCAAATGAGGCTCCACTGTTTCTGAGAAATAATAAAACTGAAGTAACACACTGGTGAATCTGCTCTATTGGATTTGGCCTTTCTTAGTTCCTGTGAAATTTAAACCAAAATATTAACTCCACTGGCCTGAAAGCACCAGAATCTTTCCCCTGCAGAGTTTTTCTGATGTTGTAGCAGTTGTTCAAGTTTCTAAGGTGTAAGCTGAATGATTTCTCTCTTAATTGTTATGCATTTTGATTGGATTGAACCTTTTGGGGTTGGTGTATTATTATCACCACAATTGTGATTGTTACACGTCACTGTGATGAAAAAGTTGGAATAACAGGGACACCCCATAATGCTTTTGTAGGATAGCAGTAATCTGATTAGTCTTCCTGGAAGTAAATACTTTTGATCTTTTCACATGTTGGCAGAGACTTAAGAAAGTCATGCTGGCACTCAAAAAATACAGGCCTATGGCTTGATGGCAATTTGCTACTTGTTGCAATATTGTTGGCTGTGATAAAATTAAAAGGGAAAAAAAGCTGTGGGAAATAAATAAGCTGTATTTGTTTTTTTAAATCTCTGATGTTAGGAAATCTGCTCTGAGATCCTGTATAAAAATAAGGATGTAATGTGCAGTTTGTTTTTGCCAAGAGGGAGATATAGACTCTTTGGAGTGTCACCCAATAAGGATGACACTCTTATGTAGTCAAATGTTTATTTACTTGCTCATATATTACATTTTACTGTCTCATGGCTTTTCTAATAAGGATGAATGTGATTGTGATGCCTCCGATTGCCTTGTGCACCCATAGATCTCTTCACCAAATTGACTGTTTCTAGTTTCTCTCTCATACTTTTGTGCAGATATATTTTTGTGTGATTACATATTTTATACATCTCTTTCTTTTCATTTTGCTATGATAATTTCATGGAACTTGTTTCTTCAGGATGTTGTTTTGTTGAGGGGCTCTCCTCTCAATGTTACTTGCAACAATATCTTCTTTAATTTCAATCCAAATTTCTTATGCAATTTTCTTACTACCTTTTTTCATATTTTTTTTTCAATTCTCTGTGTGTACAATCATTCAGTCTTTTATCTTCTTACCTGTCAATTATCCACTTTTTATCTGTTATTTCTATTTCTTTCTATTTCTCTATCTTTCTTTCTATTTCCCAATTTATATGTGTGAAAACTTTGATGGGTGCAAATCCATGCTCTGGCATGACCACTGGATTTGAAATCCTGTGTTTTCTAGTATATATATTTTTATGGTTTCCATGCCATATGCAGTGCAACACTTATTTGTTTGCTCTGGAACTTGTAGTTGGCATTTGGGATGTATTTCTATGCTGCACCATTTAAAAATGTATTTTGCTTGGGTTTTTTTCATATATTTTCACTACTTGGGGAGCAGTTGACCCATTTTGATGCCAACCAGATTAATAATTTGTATACTCAATAAACAGAAGTCTTTGAGAGAAGCATTTATTTTCACCAGTGATAATATATAAATTCCTTAAAGTATATTTTGCAATAGGTTTGCATCATTTTGTGTTCTTGCTTATGGGATGCTTGTAGGTGAGGGACAGTAAATGTAGACCTATCCTCAGAATTACTAAGAGTAACTGAAATGTTTAGATTTGAGACTCACTTCAATATTGAGTTCTGTGATTTTTGTTTTTCATGCTATCGATGCTGTCCAGAGAAAGCTGAGAATAACATCATTACTGCATAGAAATTTTCAGCTTCTGATACAAATTTTTCTGGCAGGGATGACTAAAACAAGTCAATTAAAGGCAATCTGCAAAAGACTCTTATTAATGCTTTTGGAAGCATGTTCCATGTTCTCATCATGTTTTCTTTCTTGTAGAAAATCTTGGAAGCTTAGAGCCAAAAAAGAAGTCTAGTATCATTCAAGATTAGTCCACATTCCCTAGTTCTCCCATTATTTTTCAAGCTTTCCTACGTTTAGAGCTGTGCTCATACTATTGCAGTATGTGCAGACACTGAAAAAACATGTGGTAGGAGAGTCTAATGTGAAATATTCATGATAGTGTTCTTCAGAAGTCTTTGTCTCCTTTTACTTCTAATAATTTGATTGCTGGTGGATCTTTAGTTTGATTTTGGAGCCAAGAATCTTCAAACAAAGTGATTTTCAAACTTTACCAGTTTGGAAATCTGTTCAATTTACCCCTAATAGCCTAGATAATGCTTTGAATAATCAACATATAGAGGTAATGCAGAGAAATGAGTTTGGTAAGAGGTATCTTGTTTGTGAAGGTGAGGGCATTAGCCAAAGGTGAAGACATTCCTTCTTTCCACCCTGGTGGAACTTCCTAGGATAGAAGTCAGATTCTGGTGTATTGAAATTTCCTTTTGAGGCCGTGCTTTGGCAAGATGCTGCCTTGTTGCTTATAAAATGACTAAAGTGTCTACCAAATGCAAGTGCCAAGTCAAAATATGTTCTGTATTTTGGTAATTGTGCAGAAAGAGCACCAGATGGTTCTGATGATGAAGCGCTTTGGGTGGGATCATCAAGTTTTAATGGATGGCAAACTCCAAAAGCTTAATTATCAACCTCTCTAGCAGCATACTTTTTATTGGAGTGGACAAGTTATTTTCAGAGACAGAAAAGAAATAACTCTGTATTTCTTTGCATGTAGCTGAATAAAACCCACTTAGCTTCTCTGTAGGAGTGTCTGAAGCTCAGAATACTTGGGCCTAATAGAGAGGGTGCCAAGTTATGTTTCCAAAGTGGAAAAACTATGTTATGAATAATACTGTTTTTGTTTGAATAGTTTGATATTTTCCCAGCATGCCCAGTTTTCATGGTGTGCTGCTAACGTGTAATTCTCCTACAATATCAATATATCCTACTTTTTGGGTTCAGGTGTTTAGCAGTGCTATTTATTTTCCACATCTAGTCTGAAATGGCTCAAGAGTGGTCTGTTCTTTTAGAAAATTTTCCTATTGGAGGAATTTGGACAGGCCACATTTAGAGCAAAGAAACGAAAAGATTAAATAGCAGATCACATAGCACACTTTTTAACTCCTGCAATGTTGCTTGATTTCATAAAGTGAGTCCATTCAAGCTGGAAGCATTGATTGATTTGTTTCTGTAGTGTTAAAATTTGGCTTTTAATTTTAATACCTTCCATTCAAGGCTGGTAACAGCATAGCAGTTACTTGTGTGCTGTAATCACAGAGGGCTTTGTATGTATTTGAATGAAATGTTCTGCATGTGATTTTTTTTTTTCTTTTTGCATTTGTATATGTTTGCTAGTGATGGTAGCATTTGCTTCCAGTTCTTACACAGGAATACTATTACCCTTGCCTAACACTCTGGTTGTTATTGTCATTGAAATAATGGAAAGTTTCACCATTGACTGCAGTGTGATTACAGGGTCAGCTTGTTGAAATACATCTCGGATGAGGCATATTTGAGCTAATGAGGCCAAGTACAGCCATCACTCACCCCATGCAAGTACTTTGGCTTCTGTAGGATCAGACTGGATCTTTGAAGTGCTGTAACATTTCAATTCACTAGAACGTGAGAATCCTGCAGCTGATGTTGCCACATAACAGCAAGTAAAACCAGAAGGGCCTAACTGGTTATGCTTTCAGACCATCTTATTTTGTCTGCAGGAGTCAGGTTTTAAAAATTGTTGGGACTTGCTACAGAGCACAGCTGCTTCTCCATGTAGGGAGAGATATCAATAGAGTATCACGTATGATTGATGGGAGAATCTCTTGTTGGCATGGAGCCACCTTGCAAATTTTTTTGTATAATTATCTGTTAATTTTTATATGTGCACTTAAGCGACTTGTGATGAGTTCATCTCAGAACCAGAGTCAGAATGGTTACACAGAGGATTCATCTGACTTTTGAAAGCAACGTAATTTTTTTACACTTCAAACTTTTAAAATATTTTAACAGTATTTTTACTGAGTTTTGCAAAGCTCTACATGGCTTAGACTGGGATTCTGCTGTTTCTGATCTCATTAAGTAGAATCTTATCCTCTGATTTTCAAGGACCTGACTTGTTATTTCATCTACTATAGGGCACCAGAATTAGAAATGTGTGTTTCTAGATCTTCAAATTATGGCTTGAAATTTCCACAAACTTTATGTTGGCACTCTGTGCAGAGGAAAATGTCATCCAAGTCTACTATTTTCAAATATTTATCTTCTTGTAAGGTACTTTAAAATTTCTTTAGGAAGTTTTAAATAGGTGCAAAATATATTCTTGTGGTGATTAACTATAGTAATTTCTGACTTTGCAGTGAATTGCCAGGTAATTATAATTCAGTCAAGTTCTAGAAATTTCTAAGAGGTTCATTACCTCTTTGGGACGAAAGGATAAAGGGCAAAATTCCAGATCCATTAAAATATGTGTTGTTCTTTGATAAAACAAGTAGAGGAGGTTTTAACCCTGTGTCCCAAAAATAGCCACACTTCCCTGTGGATTCAGAGGAAACCCTAGGGTTTGCTCTATTTCTTTGAGGGGCCATATTTATTCACATTGAATAGTGTGTCTGCTGATATTTTGTAAATTCCTGTCCTCTGAGAACTGTAGACTTTTCAGTCTCTCTGTGACAACTTACACAACAATGGGAACAATGGGATCTTGGACATAACCTGCACTCTGACGCCCTTAGCTGGAAAGAAAGTGGATTAAGTTATTTGGAATCAAGAAGTAGTCAGCAATAAAATAACTAAAAGTGTAAATATGACCATTGGAACTCCAACAAGCACTTTACAGATTCTTTTATGAAGAAAAAGGAGAATAAGGAAGAGAATAGGTAATAAAAGTCAAAGAGATCTTCTAAGAACATGATCTTGGTTCTTGAAAGTGGAATTTCAACATTTTCTCTTTTCTTGATGTTCCAGAAATTTTTCTTATAAGTTTACTTATACATAAGTGGTTAACTTTGCAGTGCATTCCAAAGGGTTCAAATGCCAGAAAAACAGGGCAGGGTCACCTGGAAAGAGGGAAATTTCTAGCTCAAAGAAGCAGTGTGTCAAGTCAAAGTAAAATAGAGGAATTGGAAAATTTTACAATAATAATAAAGAATAAAAAAGAAGACAACCTACGTACTTCATGGGTGCCAGGGAGTTGTTATAACTTGTGCTCTAATGATTTCTGTTGAATGTTGCTCTAGTGTTCACTCTGGTGTTTGTTAAAATGAAAACAGATACAGCACCACCCTAAAATTCCACAGCAAGACCTGCTTCATATAGCACAAGACAGAAACACAGTTGAAGTCCTTCCTATAGAATTTTCTTTTTAGAGATATATAAGTTGTTCTTTGTGTATTTTTCTTTTCTTCCTTCCTTTCTTTTGTGTAGTTAAAGCAGTGATAAGATCTTGTAATGAGACATGTCAAGCTGATGAGTTAATTTGGTGAAACTTTTAGGTTTGCCAACTCCTTGAGTGTGAATTCTTTTTTTTTTTAAAAAAAATTCTTTCCTTTTTTTTTTTTTTAAAGATCAGTATTTCACTTATATTTTTGAAATATCACATGCAAAGCACCTAGTAACCACCCCTCTAGCCATCAGCTTTTCATTGCTGCCTGTCAGTATCTTGCTGAGGGCAGGTGCAGATAGCCTGGGGCTCAGAGATGTCAAACAATGCTGGTAAATGCCCGGAGATATGGTTTTATATGACTGTCTAAAGAGGCTATGACTATCTAAATAATTTTCAGCACATGAGAAACTCAACCCTTCCCCCAAACTTGCCTTTAAATTTGTGGCTTGGGACATTCTGTCCTAAAGTGCAGGATAACTGACTCTGAGTTTGCTGATATGTGGTTCCTATTAACAGTACAAAAACCAGGTTATGAACAAAACGTGATCTTTTTGGACTGATAGAAAGTAGTGCTTTAGCATTTTAACCTCTTTGACTTTAATACCCAGGACTGTGCTTAAAATAAATGGGAGTAAGGGGTCATCATATCACTTTTTTGATGGGCAGTGTTGCCTGCAAGAATTTCTATCTGTGGTGAACATATTTCAGTTCTGGCTTCAAAATATCTTGCAGAGGTGAATTTTGCAGAAAAAATAGGAAATCCAAACCTTTAGATGATAGACAATAAGTATTTGTCAAAATCTCCATTCAGATTTTGACAGAGATGTCATGAGTGAAGAATCCAAAGAAATTAGGGCTACATCTGGTAAAATCTCCAAAGGGTGCAATCTTATCAAACTGATACAATTTTTAAATTGAAGGCAAATTTCTGTTTCAAGGTGTACTCTTTCCTTAATTAACACAGTTTTTTCTTGCCTTTTTAACTAATGAAGTAGTCATCCTTTAGAAGTCAGTGAAAGGAGGCCAAAAGGTTTTTATTTTGAGGGCTTGATGAGATAATGTGATTTATATTTTTTTTTTGGTGTGATCTATTTGTCCATTAGGTGAGAGTTAATTATCTTTAGGACTGATAATTGTAGATAATCACAAATAGAAGGGTCCTTTGGACAGAATACAAGGCAATGTCCTTGCTGGGGCACTCTGTGCCACATACTTGGGAACAGCTTTCCCTCAGACGATGCACGTGTAAGGTAGGATCCTAATTGAATGGATCCTGGAAGAAAGAAATTTCATTTACTTATTTTTCTAAAATGAATTGAAAATTAGAGCACCTGGACTTCCTCTTCTCTGATTATAGTGTCAGGATAAATGAATTTCAAAAACGGGAGTTGAGAGGGGAAGTTAGTGTACGACTAACTAAAAAAAGGGATTTTAGCTATAATTATTATGTTTCAGGGTTTCAGGGAAAGAAAACTCTGAGATGTGTAGTAAGAAGGTTTTGTCCCTCAGGGAATCCAGGGAAGTAGACCTGAAGGCAGACATTCTTAAAGCCTTCTAATTGATTTTTATGTCCTACTTAACTAGCTTTGAAAAATCTTATCCTCAGTTACAGGGGACTCTCCAATAGAAAACCCCAATATTTTGTCTAGGTTAATATCCAATTCAGTGGGAACAAATGGTACACTCATACTGTAATATTACAAAATAGATATGCCAGAAAAATTGTTAGTTTGTGTGCAGCTGGCTTGTCTTCTTTTCACTTTTTCTATTCTTTTTGTCCTTTTTTAAAAAATTTAATTGAAACCAGAAATCTTTTTTTTTTTTTTTTTTTTTTTTTTTTTTTTTTTTTTTTTTTTTTTTGTGTGTGTGTGTGTAAGTACACCACAGTCAGGGCAGGTTGAATCTCCAATTGTCAGGAAACCATCAAATCCACATGCTATATGGGATAATTATGCTGGAATTTTAAATATGGTGATGTGTTCCCACACACTAGTATTATTGTTGATATCTCTAAAATATCAGCCAAACATTTCAGCTATCTTACATTTTTAACTCTTGGAAATAGTGGTAAAATGGTAAAACTGGGCTTTCAGAATCACTCCCCCCATATCTCTCTCTCTATGTATATAGATATAATAAATCTTTGCTCAAGGGCTTTAGTTTCCTGTTACTATTCCAAGCCTTGTCTATGCATATGTAGGTGTTATACTATAAAAAAATTGTACCAAGGAGTTTGCATCTGGTAAATGTAGCACGAGTGCAGTTGAGTGGGTGTTTAAGTCAAAGTGCAGTGAAAGAACCTGATGAAGATGTATCCTAAACCCTTTCTGTGGCCTGAGTGAGACAGCATCAGGCATTGAGGGATGGATATTCAGTGACTCAAAGCCTCCCAAGTTATCTGGGTTTCAGCTCTACATGTTCTCAACCCTACATAATTCTAGATGCTTTGTTGGACAAGGAAAATACAGTTATGGAATTTGTTTTTAATTTTTCTTACCAGAAAGATATTTTCTTTTTGCTCAGAAGAGGTCATCAGTTATATACAAAATATAAAAATATACAGAGGTAATAGATATAAAAAAATGGAGGATAAATAGATAAATATAAACAGTTGATTTGCATCACAAATCAATGCAATTCCATTCTGTTGTGTAATTGAATTTCATTTTAGTCCAATCCAGAGCTCATGAAGCTCATTAAAGAGACTTAACTGCATGGTGAACTACAATTTGAATAATATTTTAGACTTTTTATACTGTTGTTTTCAGTCGTATGACTGAGCTGAAAGAGCATACCCTCTTTTAAACACAATTTAAGCTAATTCTTCAGCAAAATTATTTTAAACATTGGTCTACATATGAAAGAGAAGGGAACCTGACACATTATGTATTCAAAAGATGAAGGGAGCCAAAAACTACTGAAAGTATTGTTAATTTTAGTACAATTTGGCAAGAAAAATTACATCCAAGTGGTAAGCTAACAGCTCCTGGTATGTGTATTGTTCCATAAAGATAGTATTATATAATGAACAAAAAATGTTATTATTTTGTGCTGAAGTTGCATCCAGAGAACCCTTATGAGACTGTATTACAGTTGTGCCAGGAGACCCTGCTATTGTTGCAAGTCCCTGTACACCTGTAGGAAGAGATTAAAAAGGTATCATTCCACATGGTGAGAGTATGTTTGAGGCCCAGAGAGGGAGAGAGAAGAGAAAAAAAAAAGCCAAATATTACAATGCAGGTCAATGCCAACGCTGCCCTTTTGGTCTCTGCGTGGTTGATTTCCGTGGGGGCGTGACAAAAGTGAGTCTCTGCAGTGACTCTGGGTGTCACTTCCAAGCCACATCCTCTGCAGCCCACAGCTTGTCCAGGAGTAGAGAGTAACTCTGGGAGTGCAGTTTGGATTAGCTGTAAAGCTGTAAAGTTCTCTCTATTCTTCCTTCCAACAGCACCATGTACTGCAAGGGTTTCTTACGTTTGGAATCCTGGTCATACTCCTTGGGGCTTGTAATGCTGTAACTTTTCATTCAGGGCTTAATTCACCTTGTAGTGCCTTCAGCACTTGGGGCTGCACATGTAAATGCTACAGAAAGGCCTGTTGTGAAAGCTTCCTCTGTTTTCTTTAGTCCAGTCGTATTGATGAGGAACGCCCCAGCCTGCGGCTGTGAAAACGCCGTGTGGCTCACCAGAAGTTCAGAGGTGGTTTCTGTGTTCCAGCACACCGTGTGAGTGGCAGTGGGCTGGTGCAGGAACTCCAGGGAAATTTGAGTCCCTTGATGTGGGAGCAGGGAGCCAGCAGCGTTTACCACCTTTCCCCGGGCAACAGAGGAGGCTTTTGCTGTCTGCAGCCGATGAGTTATAACTAGAGCTCCTCCTCTCCCTTCAGCGTTCCAAGCAGCGTGGTGTATGTCTTGTGGTTCTTATCTGCTCAAAAGTATGCACACAGGGCTTATCAGATCTGGAATGCTAGCACCCTGCCTCTTATAGGAAGGAATAAATGCATATTTAGGTATTTCTTCAGTCTGCATGGTGAATTAGATGTTTTTGGTGTTTTCAAGTGTAATTTTAGTGGTAGATGTAATAATGCATTTAAATTAGTTGTTGGGATATGCAATAAGTTTTTTCATGAAAATCCTTCTTAGACTTCAGCTGATGCAGTGCTATGCTACGAAGTGATACTACATATATTTTGTATTCTATTCTCATGTCCTGTAATGATTGGATGCTTTATAAATCTGCAAGCTGACAGCAGAGAAACCTTCCTGAATTGCCTGTTGAAGATATTTACACAATAACACAATTATTTGTTAGAGAAGAGACGATAAGGATCTTTTATAGCCAGTTATATAATGTAACGTTGCCAGGTAATGTGCCACTACTGAGTGACACCCTTTTGGAAAAGGCAGGGAGCCACTGTCTGTGTAATTTGGCAAAAGTGGTGATGTTTATGGGGTTCCTTTTTTTAAGAGGCAATTTACAGAAACACCATCACTGTATGTGTTTGTTGACATGTTTTTTGTAGGCAGATGTGAGGTTGCTCTAAACTGGAACTCGTGTCGTTTACATGAGTGCTAACCAGAGCTAAACTGGATTAGAGTGGGTTTGTGGCCAGTCATCTCCAAGTGTAGGCAGAGTGGGTTCATATCTCCCTGCAAATCTGTGGAGATGTAGCCTATTTTAGGTACCTCTTTTGAGCCTCCTTTCTGTAATAACGACACCACAGCTTCTGGGGTGTAGAATTGTAAAGCACCTCTGCTACAGAGGGAAGAAATACTAGCTCCTTTTTGTGTATAAGGGCCTAAGAAGCACAAAGCAACTTCTGCGGGGGGTTGAGCAGCAAGTCCACAACCAAAGCAGCAACTGAGGACAGAGCTTAGGAGATCAATTTTTACACTGTATGTGCTGTGGTGTGGTTCTTACCTCACTGTGATGCTAGGTGTGTTTTAAAATGACCACTTGTGGAACAGGTGGTGTGCTCTGAGTCCTTCTTTGATGGTTCACTTTACTGCAATCTCTGTTAGGGAGTACAAAAAACCCAAATGAAGATCACTGCAGAGGGACTATTTTAAAATGAAAAGTAATAGAGAAACAGTGTTGTAGTTTCTTTGGTTTGGTTGGGTTTTTTGTTTATTTGTTGGTTGGGGGATTTTTTTTTTTTTGGCTATGCATAGAATCAAGAAGAGTAAAGATTTGAAGAAACAAGCTAGCAAAGATGGTAAAATACAATCCTTGAGTGTTTGAACAGAAGTGAAACAGATACAAGCTACCAGGAATTTGCTCATAGTGGTTAATTACTATGTTCACTTTCCTGTTTCAAAATGATCACATATGAAGAATATTCTGTGTGTAAGTAAAACATTTTTCATTGAACCATCTTGAAAAAGTGTCCTTTACCTGAATTAAGGGAGATTTTTAGAAATCCAGTTTAAAGGTTTTCATTACAATCAGCCTACTGCCTCCTTCATTTTTGTAATTGTGTCTAGACACGGGTCATTAATGATACTTTAATTGTGAAATATTACACATTTAAGGGTGTGAAATTGCTATGTGATTCAGGCCCTAAATGTGTAGTTCCATTTCTGTATTATTCCTTTTTCTCATTTCACATCATGCTATAATTCTGAAAATAGTTTTTTAACAGTTTTTAAATGATACATGTTTTAGTCCCAGCAGCCCACAATGATAGGCCACATTCTCAAATGATATAACATGATGCCATGCTTTTTACTAAATGACTGCTTCCATTTTTTGCTTCCAGGCTTCCTTCATGCTCACTGGTGACTGCGCACAGAAAATACAGGCTACCTGTAGAGGCTCTGTCTTAGAAGAATCAGAATATTTTAATAAAGGATTATTTAAAATTAGCAAATTTTTTTTCTGCTTTCCAAAACTGATGATTTTTTTTTTCTGAAGACTGAGACCTATGGGAATTATTAAGAGTTGAGTGGGTAAAAAGATGGCTATTTTATAACTGAAATTTGGCTTTTTATAGAATTTTCTTTGGTTCGTAACTCACAGGGTGAACAGGATCCTACTGTCATTTAGTGATGTTCATAATCCATTTTATGTCCAGTGTTGTTGTCAACATGTGCTTGCAAGACAAGCCAAAGGTTAGCTTTTTGAAAATTGAGTTATTTTGAAAGATTCTGTTAAATTGTCAGATGGCTGTGTATTATTCCTAGTCAGGCCACTGAGAAGCGTTTACCTTTACTCACTCTTCAGCAAAGGTGCCTGAAATCAGAGCATAAATTGCTCTTACAGCTTTATTCCTCCCCTTTCATAGTGGCATTGGGAGAGCAAGTCTTTAATAAGGATGATACCAATCTTCTAAACATGCAGGAATTGAGAATGTTTTGAAAGCAATTCAACTGCAAAATATCTCGGTGAAATTTCTGGTGGGATTTGTACCAATTAAAACTACAGAATATTTGGAAGACAATTTTGTCCTTGTATATGTTTATGCAACAGCTCTTCACCTGTGTGGTCACCTGGAGTTCAACTCGAGACACCTAAAATGAAAACATAAATAGTTTGAGATAATAGAATAATTTTTAATAAATATTGTGATGTTTGTATTTGATGGACAGAAAGTTTTCTACATGGATAAGAAAATAGGATTTATTTTCAGTTTAGGGAAAAAGTACTTGAATATCTAAAAATAATAAAAGTGATGGAGGCTATAGAATAGCAATAGTAATTGTAATACAGTAATATATATATATAGTAATATAGTAATACTGTATATACTATATATAGTAATATAGTAATACAGGTGTAAGAGAAGAAAAAGTAGTTAGCAACTGCTTTGTCTAGTTAGGTCATGTGTTTTATGTGTTTGTGTGTTAGCTATGTTCTCTTTTGAGCAGAGAACTGTGCAAGGTAAAATGAGTCCAGGCAGTAAGAAAAAGGTGTTTTCTTCCATGTAAACCCTAGATACCTCGTACTTGAAGTGTCACTGTGAATAAGTGTTTCTGGTGGATTAGCCTGTTTTCAGCATTTTCCTTACACTCTGCTTGTGTTCAGTGTTTATGGGTGTTACTGAACCCTTCCTTGATTGCACTATTGTATTAAATTTACTAAGGGAAAGCAGTTGAAGGAAAAGTCAGTTTGGTACAGTCTGCTAAGTGCAACAGACACCTCAGGTCTGATGAGTCTGTTTTGAAGAGACCAGACTCTTCAGGGCTGGGCTTTTCTCCCCCACCCTGCCCAGCTCCATAATGGATAAGCCTGCAGCTGATTCACAGTTCTGAGGGGTTATCTGAGCAACAAGCCCGCTTTTGCTGGGGATCACTGGGTACACTTAGCCCTGCTCTGCCTTCTTCCCTCACTTGCACTGTTGCTGCAAGGATTAAGGCTTCACATAAATAGTGTTCTGCAGGATTTTTTACCAAACTGAACTTTTTCCCTGGTAGATTATCAGAGTGCTAAAGCTAAGTTTGAAATTTTGTATGTTTAACCTTTCCCCCTAATTGCTTGCCCAGAATAAAGGTTTGGTGCTTTGTTCCTAAATTCTCAACATGAGGTGGTGTGCATTAAAGTGTATTTATACTTTCAGATTAATTAACTGTGACCTTATGAACCACTGTCCTTGTTTAATTGGTGGCTCCAAAGCACACTAATGGCATAAATCAGCTGATAATGAGATTCAGACTTGCTTTTAAAATATATAATAACAACACTGCATTGATAGAGCAAATGAGATTTGTTGACTCTCTGTTGGTATTACAGGAGAGAAGACACAATTAAATGTGTACTTTCGGGATGGGGGAGGGCTTGGTTGGAATGAATAATATGCACTTCAGGGTGGGTGTATGAAATAAGGAGGATATTCTGCATCAAGATAAGTTTGGTATTCTCTCCTTGTCTCTAGGCACTGCGCAGTACTGGCTGGTGCACTTTAGGATACAGAAATGTTGTGGGAAGGTGTTTGTTAAAGATTACTGGGGGCTAACAAAAATGACAATTTCATCTTTAAATATAGTTACATGTTTTTAAACTGAGCTTACACCCACTGTTTTATGAACTGCAAATTAATCAGATAGCTCCCAGAGAACAAAAAGGTTTTGACCTAAACTAGTTGCTCAGGCTCCATTACTATTTTCAGTTTAATGTTACCCATATCCATCCTCACATTTTGGAAAGAAAACAAGGGCTGTGCAACAAAGTTTCTTTGTTTTCCTAAGAACTAAAAATGTGCTGTATGTAGACCAAACAATAAAAATAAACTACTGAACTACCTTCTAATGCATGGGGGTTCTGGAGAGAGGAAACCATGGATATTTAGAGGCATAAAGTGAGTCATTGTGCTAGTTAAAGAATTTTATAAGGCGAGCTCTGTGGGTTTGAGTTGCATCTGTTACCTTTCCAACTAGAACTGAGGGGTATGCAGGAAAAAGAATGTTGGATTTAATCATGCCTTATAGTGACTGCATTGTACTTAGGCTAAGCTTCTAACTGGGATCTAGACCATAAGAGAACAAAATCGTTAGTCTTTCTTCTTTGTATAAATTTTGCCTTAGATGGGTTCCAATTAAATGACCTAAACAATAATTTTACACCAGGTAAGCTGGAAAATGCTGTTAACAAACTACTTAAATAATAAAAAAAAAGGAATAAATGTTCTGTAACACTTGAGAACATAAAAAAAGAAAAATCCCCAAGCCAGAAACCCCCTCACAGCTATTTTCCTTATTAAAAGATAACCATGCTTGCATTTATGACAGTTCTTAGAAGCCATAATGGACTGGGTTGCTATGGTGTGAGATGCAGAACAATGAAATAATTGTTTCTCTTGGTATTGGCTTCCTGGAAACAACTTCTGTGTAAATTACTTGGCTGAAAGCGTGACAACAGTCTTGTGTTCTGTTTTATTCAGTTCATGGTTAAAAATCATAACTATTTTATAATAAGAAAAAAGTAACATTTATCAGTTCTGGACTTTCTTTTGTTTCAACTCTTTTTTTCTCCTTTTATATTTTCAGGTCAGTTTCATGAATTCAAAAGCAACTTACCAGTGATTTCTGGGAGCTGGGGCTGATTTTCTTGTGTATTTGTAAGTATTTATTCTTTTTCCTGTTATTTGCATCTTTTTAATACTTTTTTGGTGTAGGGAATGGAAGCAATTTTGAAATGTCACTGTTGTATCACAGTTTTAGCATGTTCATTTAGCAAGAATTTGATCTCACTACTTTTAAACTTTTGCTAGATTTTTTGCTACCAACTTACGCTTCTGCTATTCAGAGGAGCTACAAATACTGAGTTAACTGTAAATATTATTATTTCAAGCTTTATTTTGGTTTTTGTAATAATAATAACGAGGGATAACATCTTACAGTAACACAGCAAGGGTGGCACTTGTTAACGACACCACTGCGCCATGTCTTTGCAATGAAAATAATTTCTGGAAAAGAATTGGGGTTTGTGACTCAAGACAGACAGGACTTTTGGAGGAAATGCTGTGTGGTGTTATTGAGAAAACACTGAGATGACCAGCATCTTCTGAACTCGGAGTACATTTTTATATCCCTTGGAGAAATCTGGCCTTTATGGTTTCAGCAAAACCATGGTCATTGAGGCCACAGCTCAGGAACATATTTCAGAGTATGCCTGAGTTCAAATACCTCAAATGGGACTACACCTAAACAGAAATTCTTTGAGAAAGGGAAAGCCAGAAGAGAATATCTGGGAGGAAGATAGTTGTTCACGAAACAAATAGGAAGTTTTCAGAATTGCTGTTTTGGATGGTCCTCAGCTTTAGTCAAGTATAATAAGGAAAATCTAATGGGCCTAGACTTGGCATGAGATAAATTATTGCAATACCTCATGTATGATACAGTATAAATGAAACCAATCTATGCAGCTTGTTCTCTTAAGTCACAAATATAGTTTATGAATAAATATTTATTCAATCATTTGTGGAAAAAGATGTTCACAAAACTGCATTCATCAGGGGAAAAATATGGCTGTTTGTCCTCTCAATATGGAAATGTGTTCAATTTGTACTAACCCTTTCTCTTTACAAATGCTCATTTTCACGTATGGTTTTGCTATTCTATTTGCACTTTCCTTTATTTACAGGTCAGCATTTTTTTAATGAACATTCTCAGTCAGAGATAAAGAAAACATTATCAAATAAGATAAACAGTTTAAAACCAAGTATTGCCATTGAAAAATTTGAGAAGGCAATATGAAGTGATTACTGAATTGGGAGTGAGGGATTTGTTATATTCTTTCTGGCTTTGCTACTGCTTATTTTTTTTTAAGCGATCAGTTTACTTTCTTCATTTTTCTCTTTTATAAATGGAAATAATAATGCATTAATCTATACGAAGAGTAGCTCTTTATACCTCAATATAGAGCACACTTTCTAAGGAAACCAATGGAATAAATTCAGTGGTAGTTTCATGGTGAAATTTTTGTGTACCAAGCTAATTGGGTGAGAAGTTGTAAGTATTGTTCAGTTCATGTTCATGTAGTATTACAAACATAGAAAGGGCTTCAGTAATTATATTGTGGACTGCTGGTCCGAGTCCTGCTCTTCTTGGCTGACAAAAACAAAGAGCTGCAGTAAACAAAAGTGACGTAAAAAAAGTACTTTGAAAACAATCCATGTGTTTAGGTCAACCAAGTAAGTATTTAAAGTTCCGTGAGAGGTATGGACTGTTTTGATCACAGTGGCTGTTGCAGGGAAAGTTGTTAGTACAGCTGAGACGCCTGACATATTGTGGCCATGGGAGCTGGGATGTGGCTCAGCAGCCTGGTCTATAAAGCTGAGTTGATGGCTGCATGAAATGATGAGCCACAGCCCAGCCTCTGCCACCCAGACCTCAATCATAGTGACATGAATATCTGCAGAAGCCAACACCATGCTGACTGTTCTTCTCTGCTTAAACGACTCATTTTAGTGTTTAGCACCATATATCTAGAAACATATGCTAACCTTAAGTTCACATAAACTGAAAATAAAATAAAGCGTAGGAGGTACAACTGATGGATTCAGCCCTGTGTTTCCTCACATACTGAGAAAAGCATTGAAGTACAGCTTCTACAGTAATACAGGTTTGGATCTTCTCAAATCATCTCTGTTGTACCTCTCCAAACTTACAAATATTCTGTACATGAGTTAGGCAGATACAGATTCTTCCTATGCAGTAACAGGGCTATGTACAATGTTATCAATGAGACTGATAAAATAGGCTAATAGGACAGGTTGTGACCTGAGGTACCTTTCCATTTAAAGTCTTGATTTCTGCAAATACTTATGGATGTGAGCTGACCATGGAAACTGATGGATTCAGGATTGGGATCTGAGGCTGAACAAATAGACCCTAAGCAAAGGAGGAGATGGGAGCTTCAGGGGTTGGCATGGAAGACAAGAAGTTTGCTTGTATAAGGAGTTTTGAGAACAAACTCTAAGCACTATTTTAAAAATGCTAATGAGAAGTGTATACCTTTTTAACGTTATGCTATAATATTTGGGCATGTTTTTATAGTGTGTTTGTTTGATCTGTACTCCAAAGGGAAGGAGTGCAGATCAGCGCTGGGAAGATTGGTCTTTGAAACTGTGTTTTTTTTTTTTGTATGGGAATACAGCAAGATCAGCTAAATGCTGCTATAGGTCTATACCAAAGCTTATTTCAACCAGGGGCTATAATAACTTTTTCCTCAAATTTTTGAAAGTTTTGTCATAGATGCATTCTGCTGCAACATGTAATTACTTGGATCATCCGGTTCAGGCAACTTTGGGAATTTTTTGTCATATTTGGCTTGTTTTGTTCAGGGGAAAACAGGATTGATGATTCATACAAAAGTAAATTTCATGGAAAATGTGACATTTGTGCTTTTGTTTTATGCCCACAGAGTAATTGTCCTAACTAAAGGTTACTTTTTTTTTCAAGAATGTGGTTTTAACGTGGTTTAATTTATTTAATTGTTCTTCTCAAGTAGGCTTGTCCAGTAGTAAACTGCAATAGTTATTTAAAGATACAAATGGCAAAATAAATGTCATCTAATAACACAGCATTTAAACACAATTTTGCTTGTACATTCAGCAATTAGATACATCTTGTTACTAGCAGTTCAGTTTCTGTGTAAACATTTTATTGTGACTTGGCTACGATGTGAAAGCACTGACAGAGTGAGAAAAATAAAACCTGAGATGAGGGGTGTTAAAGCCCAGGAAACTTCAATGTCTTGAGCTCTACAGTGAAAAACCAGTGTTGAAAACATGGCAAAAAAAAAAAAATTGTATTTGGGAATAAAATCAAATTTCTTTAAAAATGAACAATGGGATTTTTTATTGTAAGATTTGAGAACAGAACCAGAAACAGGGAACACACACATGCACGCACATTATGACACAACAAAACTGACATTGTGGGTAGGTAAATTTTATCTCTTCAAACACTTACTCTAATCAGCTTATCAACAGAAGCATGCTTTGCTTCAAACTCAACATTTAATATTTTTCCCCAGTCTTATTTTAAAGGCAACATCTATTTTTTTGTTGTTGTTTAATTTGGACTGTTTCTATTTACACCATGGAGCATCTGACCAAACAGATTTGTGCTTTGTATTTATACCAGCTTATTTAAAAGGAGAAAATTATTTAATTGTGAATATTTGTATAACAAAGACAAAGAAAGCACAGCTTATTTGGAGCAAATGACATCTGTCTTTGGTCTGTTACCTTATGGTTTAATTGATAACGTGATGTTCTATTAAAATATTTGGGAAAATATATGGTCTTTACTTTCCACAAAAACAATATACTGAACTCAAGTCTCAAAAACTTGATCTCCGTTTTTCTGTTCACAAGTCAGGGCTGTTGATCAACATTTTGGTCAAGGAGATGTTTGCCAGCTTATCACATACCTCTTTCTATAAAGAGCTGAGTGTTTCAATCTATTAAGACAGCAAAGTGATGCCTAACTAGAATCTCTCTTTGCTGCAACATCCATACCTTTTTTGGCATGTGTGTGCTGGAGGTATCAGAGGCCTTTATCCTCTTCTGCCTCCTTTCCTCCTGACATGCTAATGTAAAATAATCTGGCTGAACCATCATTTAACTAGACCCTCAGCAACTTGAATTCCTGGGTTTATTTTATAAATGGTGAATATAAAATTGATTTTTAGTGGAACCTTATCTTGCTGTTTTTATGTAAGTGTTGCAACACACAAATTTTCTAGTAAGAAACAAATTTCCAGTATGTAACATGCGGTGTAAATAAATAAAAAGAAGATGCCTGCCTTGAAGATTTTTTTTGTCTGAGAATAATATCCTAAATATTCTTATTTTAGATGTTCTTAAGAGACAGTAAATTGAGTACAAAGAAAAGGGAAGCAGGAAAAGCATTTCTTTATACTCAGATGGTGCCCAAATACATTTGCCAATGAGGATCTGATAGATGCATTGTTGCATCCATCTGGAGCTTTATAGTTGTACCTGAAGAGAGGAGGAAGGGGTGGGGAAAGGACTCAAGAGAAGGGAAAGGTGGCTGGGCCACCCCTCCGTTAAGAACCGGACAGAACTCAAATACCAAAAGTTCTGTTTGTTTTTCAGTATCTGAAATTCTTCTCTCCCCAGCCTGTGCTTCCAACTGGGATGTCTGATGGACTCCCCTGTGTGATTTTCTCTCAAGCTGTGTGGTTGTGGGAGGTCACCTGGGGACTTGTAGCTCTAATAGAAGGAGTCTGTTGCCTGATGCTGGCACAGAAACCTGCTCCTATCTGAGTTCCCGTTTACCTTGCAGCAGACATTATTTTGGCTGCTTCCCTATGGACCATGCAGGCTGTTTTTTGGTAATAAGTAAACATAATAAAAATGGGTACACAGAACACTTATATTGTGAAAGCATTGTATTCATTTTAGACAATTTTTCTTACCATAAGCAAATAGTGCACTTAAACTACTTTTGGGATTTTGGTATTTAGCATAGCACAGAAATCTCCTTCAGTTCTTTATGAAGAATGAAATGTATGGCACAAGAGAAAATACACAAAATAACAGTTTTAATCCACATAAACCCAATGGGTTTCAGGCTATAAGACTCTTTAGCAGTTACTGAGATGGGTACACCCATGTGGGCAAGAGCATCATCCAAATGGCCACCGACACATTGCACAAAGACAGGGGCCACATGTTGTCCTTGTTTACTTTCTGATGGAGTTGAACCATTTAGTGAAGCTGCTGCTAGAAATGCTTTTTCTTTTTCAAAGGGTTGTCATGCTCTGTATCTAAGTGGGGCTTCCTTGCTCTGCTGCTGCTCCATATGTGTGCTGGATGAGATCCGTGCAATGCACTAGATCCATCTGCTGTCTAAAAACTTCTTTACAAAAGTGCTAAGCAATAAAATGCAAATCCTCATCCAAACAATTCTATATGCTGTTGAAGTTGCATGCAATGCTTGGGAGAGTGGAATAAGAAGTATTTCTATTAAAAAGCCCAATTCAAAATGTAGAAGCAAAGTACTTGCACAAGTCCATACCTGGACAGGTTTTCAGCAAGGGCGTGGCATTTACAGAGACCAAATATTTCTGGAAGAAATGTCTGTTTATCACAAACCCAAAGTTTCCAGTAGTTTAATAACTACAATGCAGTATCTTGGGAAAGCTGTAAAGAGAATTTTCTTTAAGTCATGCTGCGAATAATAAATTATATACAGTATTTCTCATTTTACGTAAATAAGACAAAAACGTGCTATTCTACAGTATGGATAAACAATACTAACAGTTGATGCCAGCATTAACTTTGAAATAATATTACTTAAAAGGGAGAGGGTTATAAAGTGCCCACAGACAGCTTCATTTTCTCTCTGTCTTCCTAATACCCATACACCAATGGCTGTTTGATTCATTTATTGACATAAAACAGAATTGCTTAGAACTAACCACTCATTCATCATCATCACAGTTACAAGAGAGAGCAGGGTAAGAGGTTAACTGCTTGCTAGATGTATCAAGATCTTTGGTATATACCAAAGCCTGACTCAATAGAAATCTGATAATGGTCTGCTGAAGGTAAAAAATAAGTGTTAATAGCTAAATAAAAGAATTGATAATTGACTGCGCTGTAAAACACTCACATTTCCAAAGTTAATTAAAAAGAGCTGATCAAAGTGAAGCTCACATTAAAGATGTTACTTTATTAAAGATAAGATAAAGTATAAAGGTCAGTTTTAAAAATAAGTGCATTTAAAAAAATTAATTTTCCATCTTTTTTTTTTTCTTCTTGGCCATACTTTCATTAATAATTAAAATACAAATAATGCAAAAATGTTAATTTTTTACTTTTGGTAGTTTAAGTTCATGCACAGTGATGAGGAACTGATATTATTGTCTGTCTACATTAACAAGACACTGAGCAAAATCAATTTGAAGTAAGTGGGAGCAGCTTCTGTTCTTAATACATGCATATGATGGATTCAGTAGTGTGCATCATAAAATATTCAAAGGCTACACTTAATTGTGTAAATATAATCCTGGCTCTGAAACTTGGTCTCAAAGATGCTCCCTGCAGGATCCAGGAAGCCCCAGGGAGTAATTAATCCAATTCTCCAATGCTAAAACAAAGCAGGTTACATGAGTTTTATCACTCACTTCAGCTTTTCCCAATGAAACAGTTCACAGAGTGTAAAACTTCACTCAAAGTTCTTGTTTCCAGGAGCTGACACACATGGTCTTGCAGAAGACCTAAAGTCTTGTAGGGCAGCAGAGTGGAGAAGAATGAATAGCCAGCAAACTGACTGTGCATAGGAAATTCTTAGTTTAGTATATCTTTTCTACTCAAATGCTTTACTGGTTTGGAACATAACAATTTTAAAAAAAGAATTGGTCACTGATATGACACAACAACAGTTAGATCTGCTGAACTGATCAGAGTAAAGCTCAGAAATCTGAAGCCAAACTTACTAAAGTGAAAATGGAGTAAAAGTTTCCCCCCTCAACCCTCGTAATTAACTACCTAAAACTTGAGAGGTGTTTCTACAGGTGACACAGGGGATCAGAAAGGTGATTAAATTCAGTGTATGATATTAATTATTGATTCTATATCAGTAACACTTTTATGACCATCACATCAGGCAGCCCTTTGCCTTTCAGAGACAAGTGAAAATGTTTCAAAGTTTACCTGGTTTACTAAAAAAATTCTGCGATATCCATTAGTTCATTCTTGCTTCACCTGTATTTCTGAGATATATTTTAGATTAGAGCACCCTACCTTAACAGAAGACACACTATCAATTTGTTTTAAATAGGACATTTTCTCTTTTCTTTGTATGTCTCTAGGGTTTGTTTGTACTCTAGACATTATGTTTCTTTGTTCCATCTTTACCAAGTGATTATAGTTTGTGTAAAATCCAGCAGTGAAATAGCCAAAATTATTCTTTCTCAGGTGCAAGTTCTTATTTGTCAACACAAGGTTTCATGTCACTTTCCAGCTTCTTAACCCAATATTTTTACAACATTGTTAGAAAATCTTAATTTTATGAAACATTTCCTCCTCCAAATTAAGACACAGATTTTAATATTGATTCTTAAAAAGCCATTTACCCTACAACCATATTGAATCTCCTCCATGCCCTATATCCACTAAAGAGCAGTTATTAGAACTCTGATCCTATCTTACTTGGGCAGCTTTCTGACTGCCAGGTTATTGGCCTTTTAATTGATTGTACAGTAAGGTAGCATCCCACCCTATCAAACAGTCCATAGATTTCCTTACTGTGTTCACTAAAGCCTGGAAGTATATCTGTGTTGCTAAATATATCTGTGTTGAAAGGAACCTTTTGCCCAAAGACTTGCTTGACGCAAACTCTGGTATATTCACTCACCTCAGAAATATCAGATATTGGTTGTTGTCCACTCCAAGATTTTTCTGATTCATTATGGGAACCAAATATGTTCTTAAATTTTTGGGTCTTGAAATGCGATAAACAAACAAACAAACTGCATTTCTAATCCTTGGCAGCCCCATTCCTAAATAATTCCACCTGGGAGGTGACTATTACCGTCATCATGTCTGTGTATAATTTTTCTGTTAGTTGGTTTTTGATGCCTTGTTTTTAAAGATGTTTTTCTATGGAGGTAACTGTAACTTCTAGAGGATGATGAGAGAAGCATAACCACGCACATTCAATTATCTTTTTTGCTGAATTCCTCAAAACAGTTGGAAGACCTGCATGCTCTTACTCCAGATTCCAGATTTGCACATTAGATAACATATATGTGTCCTCCTTGCAGGTCAACACAAATAATTATATAATTATGGGAAAATAAAAATTTCTCTTCCTGTAATTTTTTATACTGATTCTGATACATTCTGATTGCCACAGTTTGCATTATGGTTTTGTTTCATTTTGTGCAATATTGAGCAGTAAGTTATAACAATAATCAGTATTGTGCACTGCTTTAAACATTTAGGCAGAGTTCACGTGTTCAAAAATAGTTGTTTTTTAAGACACCACAGATTCTTGTACTTTACCCCAGAAACATGCTAACCTAGCCTTTTTTTTTTAAATATGTTTTCCTCCCTTCTCTTTTTAATTCTGGTGGTTTTTTTCTGTGTGTGAATAAACTCCTTCATTCCTCCAAAACAGCCATCCCTTTGAGATGTCTGTTGTTCATGGGTTTTTCCTCACCCACCCACCTGCCATTAACTATTTGGTTACCACTTGAAATACTTCATCATCGAGATTCAAACTCATTGTCCCATGGCCATTGTTGCTTAGCAGAACACCCATGCTTGCTTTCTACACAAACACACACACAAATTAATAACTGAGTGGAACTCCTCCTCCTCTGTGCTCCAGAAGGAGCTGCTCCAAAAAGAAGCCATTTATAGTATCAATAAGCTGCTTCTCCAAACCATGTACAGATGTGTTATTCAACCAGTTAATATTGGGGTAGTTAAAATCACCCATTATTATTTTTCTGGCAGATTTTGCCACTTCATTAATATCTTTCAACATACTGAGTTGCTTGGCTGTTCCTTCTTTTACATGGCTTATATCATATCATGCCATCACAGCATATTCTGTAGTTTCGAGTTAATTGCCCAATTAACAGTGGTATTCATGAAGTGCTAGGAAAATTCCACAACTAATGATTTGGACAATTTCAAAATAGGTTGGTATTTCATAGTTTAAAATGTCAAACATGCCAATAGCTGCAAGCTTAAGACTGTGCCGGCTTAGAACCCGATAGCTCAAAAATTCTGCATCCCAAAAATCATAATCCAGCCCTCAGAAACATGTTTCCCAGACCCAAGTATATCACTGGAGGGAAGTTCTGCACTACATTTATTTCTTCTTAGAGCAGTGAGGTGGAAACATGAAATGGGGTCTCCTTGGCTTCTCTGTGTTTTGTGAGAATATGGAAAAAATACCTTCTGGTAGCAGTGAATGCCCCCTCACCCCCAACCTGGCCCCAGAGGATGTTTATGGCAGCACTGGGGACACTGCTGCAATAATGGTTGTTTATACCCTTACCAGACTCAGGAAAATGAAGATGTGAGTGAGTTGGAAGGTTGTAGGATTTGCTAGGGCACTTTGTACTTTTTCTTTCCCGTTGCCTGGATTAGGTAGGGATATTAACAATGCGTAGTTAGCTTTGATGGGTCATTGTTCCCAGATGCAACTGAGAGTTGCCAATAGACTCTCTAGGCAGTGATCTGATTTTTTTTTGTTTTGTCTCACCAGCTGCCATGCAGAGATGCCAGGGGATACAGTGCCTCTCCGTTCTGCCTTTTCTCTCTACCTTCTGTGCCATTTGTGAGTTGTAGGACTGAGGTCATGCCATGGAATTAGTTTACAGAGTCTGGGGAAGGGCTGGGGCTGTAAAATAATTTCATTATCACTACTGAAGAAAGACAGTATTCATTTTCAGTCTTGAAACTCAGGGTCAGAGACATGCGTGTGATAAAGGAGACAAGGCACTGCTTCAAAGATAAAGGATCACAGGCTCAGGAGGCATTTCTAACATTTCACACAGAATCACAGAATATCCTGAATTGGGAGGGACCCACAAGGATCACTGAGTCCCACTCCTGGCCCTGCACAGGACAAATCTCACCCACAATTATCACACCACGTGCCTGAGAGCATTGTCCAAATGCTTCACTGAACTCTGTCAGGCTCAGTGCTGTGATCAATTCCTTGGGGAGCTGTTCCAGGGCCCAACCTCCCTCTGGGTGAAGAACCTTTTCCTGATATCCAACCTGGACCTCCCCTGACACTTTTAGAGCATTTTGAATTTCCCTACTTATCCAGTCTATTAAGACTGTAGTGGTGATCTAATGCAAACTGCTCAGAGGTATATACATATGTGATTAAGGCCTTAATTCAGCAAGGTGCTTTAAGTACTTTGAGGTACCTTGTTGCAATAGACAGGACTTTGCAGGAGTTAAAATCCTGTGAATACTGAGGTCTTTGCTGTGATTGTACTAATTAGGTAAGTATGGTTGCTGGATAGCTCTTTTTAAAAATTAAATTACTGAAATACCGTGTTGTTTAGATCTTCCTTTTAGTCCTTCTTGGAGTTGTGGCAGATTCTTTAGGATGTTATAATTTACATTTTATAACAAAAATATAGTGAATTGTCTCATTTCTCTTGGCAACTCAGCAAACTATCATTAACATTTTTCATCAGTATTCTGTTTAGAGTTTTCTAAACTGAACAGTATAGTGGCAACAGCTCATTTTTAGATGCTGTTACAGTTCTTTCACATCTTTATAGTACTGTAGTAAAGCTGAATTTACTGGCTACCTTGAAAGCGGAGTAAGGTAGCATTAGAATCTACATTAAAGTGATTCAATACTCTTTAGAGAAAAGCCTTCTTAACATGAGATCAGATACAGTATGTGTTTTGGGGGTAGTTTTATAAGGATTGCCAATAAACTTGAACGCCACCAACAACAGCTGCTTTTTGAAATACTGCTCTGTCCAGCCCAATGAAATTTAGGGGATTTTTCTTTGCTTTGTAAGCATATGTGATTGACATTAGCATTCAGAGGAGCAGCACCTGCAAATGGAAGGGAGGCCATATCCTGGAGACTAATTTGGTGGTTTAACTTGGTAAAGATGGGAGGGATCAGCTTCCATGCACTTGTTTCTCCTTGAGAGTAAGTGCCCGTCTCCAGTCTCTGGGGTAAGTACCATGCTCTGATATGTTTTTCCTAGACATTCTTCTTGGTGGCTATTTAGATTCTTTTCAGTTTGGGTGCAGAGAGAACATATTTTTCATAAGTTTTCATGAGGTGAAAATGCAAACCCTTCAAGGTCATTCAGTGCTTGTGTCCAGGCAGGTGGACCTATGGTTATTTTTCCTGGTTTTATGGCTCTGAGCAGCTCATTTCATCTTGGTTTCCTTTCTTGACTTTGCTAATTTTACAATTTTTTTTTTAAAACTATGATTTTAGAAGGAATGGCAAATTCTGGTACCCAAAAGAGGGATTAGCCACAAATGGCTGTAACACTGCTTTCAATTATTACAAGTACAGTTGTTGTAGTAACAAGTGCTATTACTTGTATTGTCATTCAGTAGGGGCAATTTTAAACTATTGACATGTTAATAACTCTCAAGCTACCCACATTCACTGGGAAATATCTAACTGCTTTTAAATGGTATATGCTTCTCCATGTTCTATTTATTATAGAAATGATACATGTTTCTTCCCTTTTTACCATTTTTCAATAAATATGTGCCAAAGGCTTATTTTCAGATTATGCTTGAGTCATAGAAATATCCCCTTCAGCCAATCATAATTTTAGAGAATATTGGATCTATATAGCTATGGGAAAAAATTTGGGGTTTTTTTTGTGTGAAATGTGTTTATGCAGTTCCCATCTAGCACAATGGAGCATTTAGTGTTCATCAAAGAAATGCTTTCACTACCTTGAATGCAGTAGTTTGATGTTATTTCTTTCAAAATGTGACAGGTTTTTAAGGTTTTTTTTAGGTCATATTTCGTAAGTTAATTACATTGGAGCCTTAATAAATTTTGAGAATATGACAAATGAATGTCATAATCAAACAGAAAAATATTAAAAAGAAAATTAAGATATCTTTTTTAAAGGACTGTCTCTGATTCAATTAAAAGTTTTATTTTACTCCAAAGTAGGAATTATAAAATTAAGTGAACACCAAAATCAGTTCCTTCTGCTATTAGTCAGTTGCACTAATTCTACAAACTGAAAAACAGCAGGGATGTAAAAAGTAATTGACCATTCATTGTTAATATAATCGCAATATTACCACTAATGAATATAAGGAAAAATGCAGTATTACAAACTAAACAGAATAAAAGATAAATATTTTTGCAGTTAAAAAATAGAAGTGGAAATTAAGAGTTAAAATATTAAATTAGGATGAACTGGTGACAGAACATAGATATAAGTAGTATAAGTTCCAAGATCTAGAAATATTTTGTGTTTTATCCAGCTGCAAACTAAAACTTTATTTAATATATTTCTAATAAATATATTAAACTTTTTCTTTACAATTTAATACTGATTGTTGACATTGCTCAAGAACTTTGAGAATTAGTGTTTAACGTTCAGGTTAGGAGTTCCCAAATAATTGGCTAGAGCCTTTAAGACAAATATTTTTACCCTGCCAATAATGCATAAGAAAAGTCACTGAAACATGTTACAAATATGTCATTCTGTCCAGGGAAGGTATAAATTATATTACTAATGGGAACTTACACTTTTAGCCTTTAGCTCTTTGCAGTGAAAACTAGATTACTTAGCTGAGTCAAACTTGCTTTCTAATTTCTCTGCCAAATTTGACCAAAGATTTCTTTGGTAGTGTTGCAAAACTGAATTTGCAAAACTACTTTCTAAGCCTAACAAAGCTGAAAGAAGTATTGAATTCTGCTGTCCTAAAGTGTTCTTTCTCTCTTCAAAGATGTAGGATTACAAATTTTCTTATTTTTGTGAATGGAAGGGAGAGGTTTTCTGGTATTAGGGAAAACAGCTTTTTTTTTTTTGAGACTTTTTTTTTTAAAGAAAGCAAATACTTGCCTCACCAGAACAACCTCTTGGAATAGCCCCTTATGCAGTGTTTATTTGAAACAACTGTTCTAGAAACAGGGAGAAAAGAAAGAAAAGGATGATTCCTAATTACAGCTATTTCCTGGACTGTTTCTCTGTTTTGCTGTCAAGCTTCTAAAAAATCTAAGAGTTTACAAACTTTAAACTCTAAAGGTGATCTCAGACACATCCTGTTCTTGGTTAAAGGTTCTGCTATATCACTGCTAGGACAAAAAAGTGAAGTGCCTCTCCACCAGCTGCAGAGAAAGAAGGTGATTTGAATGTTAATGAAGGACAGAAGTTTCATAGTAACAGAAAAACAGAGGCTCTATAGATAAGAGAATATTTTCCCAGGACGTCTCAGTCTGCAGTTGTTGTAACCGGAGGAAGTAATATTACTAAGGAAGTATTTAAATGTCTTTAACAGATATTAGATGATGAAGTGGAGTAGTCATTATATTCCTATCCAAGCTCCAGTGCATGAGAGGTCTATTGAAACACAGTCTTTTGAGAATATCTACTTAGTCCTGTTTCTAGACTCTTAGATTAGTTTGGGCATCCTATTAATCTACAGAGTTCTGACACAAAAGGTTTCTCAGAGAAGTTACTAAAGTTTCTGTTTAATATGGCAACAAAGATCATAAGATTCAATGTTTTTATAAATTTAAATGCCAACACTGCCCTCCTGCTCTTCTGTCTCGGCTGGAAAAAAATCCCTGACCCAACAGCTTTGAAATTCTTTCTTGATATTTCCATGAGCTTTTTTTACATGTCTTGTACCTGGCTGTGGCCTTGAATTGTTCATAGCTCTTGATACAAACATAAAAATTCCTTTTTACTGATGCTTTCTCTTTAGTTCTGGTCTATCATTATTTCAGAAGCCCCATGACACAATCCATTCTTTTTAACTGTCTGATCCATTCATGTTGGTAGTCCTACACACACAAACTGGCATTCAGGACCTTCTGTACCATTCCCCTCTTTTAGAGTTTGAGTCAACCTACTTATACTTTAAGGTATTCAAATCACAGAGTGGCCTGGGTTGGAGGGTACCTTAAAGATTTTCCAGTTCCAACCCCCTGCCAGGGGCAGGGACACCTTTCACTAGACCAGGTTGCTCAGAGCCCCATCCAGCCTGGCCTTGAACACAGCTTCAGGGGCAACCTGTGCCAGTGCCTCACCACCCTCATAGTGGAATTTCTTCCTAACATCTAATCTACATCTCTCCTATTTCAGTTTAAAGTCATTCCTCTGTGTCCTATCACTACATGCCCCTGTAAAAACTTCCTAGTTCGCTCTCTTGTAGCCCCCATTTAGATAGGGAAAGGCTGCTCTAAGGCCTCTGCACGTTTGGTTATTGCTAAAAGCATTATTATTGGTGTCCTCAGCAGTTGTTGGGATTTTTAAAAGCAGATTAACAGGAAAGGAGCAGTGGGTTCACAATAGCACCACTGAATTGCTCAGAGAATGGCTGTGAGCCTATAAAGGTACTGCATTTGTCATTCTGATGGATGACTTTTCCTGCCCATGAAATAAGGGAAGTAATCCGTCCTCATTCTGCTTAGTTCTCTCTAAGCAGAGGCATATATTTGGTTGCCAAACTCTCCTTTCCATTCTTCAACTAATCCCAGGGAAAGATGGAAATATGTTGGAAAGCCCGTGACACATGGTGGATGAGTAGATCTTTGGTCCCAGAGCACTCATCTGTGGTGCTTGACAGCCCTATGCTTTCCCTTGCTCTTATTTAGTATCTTGATGGAATTGCTGTGGGATCCATTAAGATTAAATTTCTGCCATACATAGGAGATATGTGGCTTTCTGGAATAATAAAGCCCAATTCTGGCTCTCTGAATATCCAGTAGAGAGCAGAATGAAGATCAGACTGGCTTAAGCTAAAACTGAGGAACATACAACACGTGGTGTCTCTCCAAAATGTCTTTGTTGCTCTCTGTTGACTGTATCTCACATTGATCTGATAGATTTCAGATAAATATAAGTAATACTCACTTTGCAGGAGAAAAAAACGGGAGCTCTATAAACAAGTGTTATTTCAAAATGTTGATTTGTGAGGACAATGGAATAATGAGCTCTCTTCTCCCCTTAGATTCTGTTTTTTTTCTTTTTTTTTCCACATCCCCACCCTGTATTTTCTTCTGTGTGAGATGACAAACTCTGAAAAGCACTTATGTCAATAAGTCAATTTAACTTTCTTGCGAACTATCTTTGAGTACCTACTATTCCCACCATTACCATGATATGTGAGTATCTTCCAATAATTTTTATTTTATTGAATAATGTTAACTTTAGATCATTTAAAAGGAGAGAAGTGATAGCTTTAATCAGAATTCCCAGTCAGGAATGGAAACACATACACAGAGTTTAGAGAATCCTCTCTTGCATCTTATATTGACTCTGGTTAAAGATACAGAAGTTATAAGTTAGGTTCCTTTTTTTTTTCTTTTTTTTTTTCCAGCAGGATATATCTCTATTCAACAAACAGGATGAATTAGCCACTTCTGAGGAGTTTGGTATTACCAGTACAAGTTCAATAGAATTATTTTGATTTGCCTAATCCAAGTTTAGCTTTATACCTCTAAACTATATCAAAGTAACTTTTGTGAAGTCACCCTTTTCATTTATTCATCTCATAAAATTGGTAAAATATCAGTGGTGTCATGGGATCAAATATGCAGATGCTCCTTCTTTTTCCCATTTTTACACTTGTATAGGGAAACTTTTGAGGTTAATTCTGGATGGATAATAGAAACTAAGTGAGAAAGTAACATGAAGAGCTCTGGAAGTTCAGACGTCATCCTGGTTCTTATCTTTAAATATAACGCAGTCTGTTGTCATGTGCTGGTAACATCAAGTATCATCTGAGCATTCTTTGGGCTATTTGTCTCCACGTGCTACTGGCACATGCACATATTCCAGTTCATTTTTTAATCATCCATACTGGACTTTTCCTGTGTTAACATCACTTCCTGAATGCAAGCTAACTCTACCAGCAGGAGAAATTTGTATCTGTTCCATGCATTAGTACAATCATGACTTAAAAGGCCACTCCTTAATTCCAGCTAAAGTTTCTTCTTATTCTATATTAGAGTGTGAAGGTGTCTCCTTTTGAGGCAATTCATTTCAAACTGTTTTACATCTTTGACTTGTTCTATCAAGTGGTATTGGACACAAAAAAGCCAGAATGTTCCCTGGTACAGCCTTTATCAATGTTTCTGTGCAGTTACTGAGGTAGGAAAAAAAAGGAAAGGGTAATAATTCTCCACGCTTGTTTTCTTACAATAGAAGGTATGTGTGTAAATCAGATATGGATTATAAATCAGAGTTATTTTTATTAATTCCCTGGTTAATGTTTTGTTTGTATTTACACGTTGGAAAGATGATTCTGGAGAACAGCTGAGTAGGATGATTCTTCTCTATAATCAGCCCTGAGTGATAGCTTTGAAGCAATTCCCTTTTCTGTCTGTGAGAACATATCATTCTACAGTAGATGGGATCTGCTGGACATACTCTTGAAGAAATAGACAAAGTAGCAACATTTTCCACTGGCAGGTCTCTAGGGAAAAATATTTCTTATAGTTCTTGTATATCTTTATACTTCATCTGCATGCTTTATTTTTTGTGTCTCAGTAATCTGCTTACAGGTTAGAAGTAGCTGCAGAGTTAAAAGTGGTCTCAGCTTTTGACCACAGAATATTTTATTCCAGAGCACTTCTAAAGTATCTGAAGACTTAATAACCACAGTATCAGTTTCAAAATGCCAGTTTCACTGTGCATATCTAGGGAATGCTTCAGATACCTGCCTCAGACAACCTTGACAACAGACCCTACCAGAACCTCCGTGACCAGTAATTTCTGCCAGAAATCCCAGCAGATTTCTGTCAGAATTTTGTTTTAGGTGTGAAAAAGTTCAAGGCCAGCCTGGTAGTTGTAATGTTTTATAGAATGCTGGAATATGTGAAAAGTTCCTCTCAGTTCAATTCAGGAGTCTAAATCCTTCTGCAAGTTTAAAGTAGCAATGCTTATAAGTGCCCAAGCCACTTGTTTTAAAACTCGAGTCAGAATTCTCATTGTTAAATTTGAATTTTCTTCTTTAGGATCCTTTAAAATACATTACAAGAGGTTTGCTGTTGAAAACAGAATGAACAGAGCTTTACTGACTGACTAATTAAAAGTTTAATCAGCTAACTGTACTTTTTGCATAGTATTTCTGACGCCTAGAACTTCAGTGGAGATCAGACTGCTCTTTAAAAACCCGTTTGTGCAATGATTCTATTTCCTCCTTGTAACTGTTTGGAGTACAGCTACAGTGTGCTATGGTGACAGGGAGAGGAGTGGAGCTGCCTCACCCTCTGAGCAAATAGCTGAATCCAGGAAATGTAGTCCTTGGTGGTAAGCTTATGGAAAGGGATCAAAAGTGTTCTGTCCGGTAAAATAGTTAGGGAAAGCTAATATATTCTTTCATTTTTGAGTTTTTTGAGAGTTACCTTTTCAATACTTGTTCCTTTGAACTCTGAGCTGGGTGGCAAGTTGCCACTTGTTTGTTTGTCCTGTACTTTGGTGTGTTTCTTAAAACCTTTGGGAAATTAGTTTCTGAAAATTTTATGTGCTGCTCCGTATTATTGCATCTAAACACTGTTTCTTTCAGTAGAATACATTAAATGTATATGACAGGGAGGCACCAAAATATACATGGAAAAAGTGAACTGGATAATCAAATTCATTGTGGTTAGACAATTTTCTAATAAGTAAGAACACACGTTTGCTATCTGCTATCAAATATTGACCTACTGTGAGATATTTTTTTCACTAAATATCAGAGATAGAAAAACATCCACAACCTACCTTGTGCCACTACTGTGGATTTGCCATTGACTTTCATTTATTGAGTCCAGCAAACCATTTTATTTGATTGTAAACTTTTTTTGAGGAAAATGAAAGTTTTTATCATGAGCATGCTATGAAGAAAACTTCTTTCAGCTCATACTTTGTTGCTTCTAGTTTGTTCTGCAGTGTAGTGAGGTTTTTATATTAGGAGTGTGTTCAGAGCGTGATGTAATTGACCTAAACTGGAACAGGGGAGCACAGACATCCAAGCATTTTGGAATTTTGAATGTAAAACAGAACAATCCCCTAACTTACAAGTAAAATGAACTACATTTTAGTAATTTTATGCCTTTACACGACTGCAACCTGCTACATTACAAAGCCAGAGCATGGTTAATGAAATAAGCAGTGTCTTCTGAAGGAAAGCCAGAGAACCTGGCAGAGAGCACTAAAATATATAGATAGAAGTAGAGGTAGCAAATGGGAAGAACCTTTTCTAAGAATTGATCATCACATTGCATACACAACAAGGATTATTATTTGCTTATTGATTGATTAATGAAGGCACTTTCCAATGTATTACCCAAGTAGCTGTATATGAAAATCTTAGACTCAATTAGAGAACAGAACAGGAAGACTGATTCTATGGATGTAGGTAGGACAGGCCTGACCCTAAATGACACAATCACTATCCACTTTTAATAAATCAGATGAGGCTTGTAGTCCCAGAACAGTAAATATGACCTTGGGGCATCACTCTGCACAGAATTAGTAGGAACTGGCAGTTGTGGTGCTCTGAATGATACACTGATGTGCATCAGTCCAGCTGAAGGTTGATAATTAACTTATGCTAAAATGTTATAGTGAATCAGTAAGGAGTCAAAGTATTCAAGGCATGTGCTCTGCTGTAGAACTCTAAATAAAAGGCATTGTACTTCTGTTGGTACACGTGCTCAGAAAAATGAGCATACGTTACTGACCTGAGGTTAATATTTTTCATGAGCAATTTGTGCTGTATGCACATTTTTGGTTCTGGTTGTCCTTGATTTTTGTTGGATAGACCTTTTGATCTTTTGAAGTTAGGATGTAAATTTTGAAGTTAGGATGTAAATTGAAAGGACACATCTAGGATAAGGAAATTGATTCTTTTCCAAACTTTAAAAATAAGAACCGTATGGTTTAAAAGTATCCAGCCACCTCAGGTGAGTCTGTAGGAGTCATTTGATGCAGTAGATGAGGAAAGTTTTACAAATGACATAAACATACAGAAAAGTCACTAGTTTCAGTTTCAGCATCCTGTGCAAAGCAAACCACATCTGGGTGAGTGATCTGATTTGCTTTTGCCCAGGAAAGCCACAAAGCCATTTGCTTTTTGCCAGAAAGCCCAACTTGGCTTTCTGATGCAGACCAAGCTGGGTGGATTAGGTGTAGATGTTCTTAAAAGAGGAAAAATGGATACTTGGCAAACCTAGCAGATATTTTGACACACTCTTAGAGCTGATAAGAAGAATCATAAATTTAAATGTTACCTTGCCTTGCACAGATACCAGGCTTAATAAATTGCTTTGAATTTTTCATGAATCACTGAGCACCCTGTTTTACTAATAAGACCAAGGTTTTTTGGCAGGGGAATTGGGAAGAACAGGACTATGAAAGATGCTATAAGGCTACTGATGGAGCATCGTATAATTTTACTAGTTGCATAACTGCTTTTAACTACTAAATTCTCTCTGATTAAAATAACAATCGAGCTTGTAATTTTTCTGAACAGCTGCTGCTACAGGGGGTCATTACCTTGGAGAGCTTTGAAATAATCGTACTCCTAATACATGAGTTATGTAGTCTCATGTTTTACAGCAATGCACAAAGTTTAAAGTCTATAGTAGAATGTTATTTGAAAGCTGTCAAACCATGTTAAAAAAGACCGCATCGTCAAAGGCCCTTGTGGCCAGGATTCAACATGTAGCCTTGTCTTACTCATTATAAAATGCATGTTTATAAAGTTCCACAGAGCATCCAATTCCCAATTCACTTATATCAGCAAGACTTAACTTGCTCATTAATCTAAATTCTTTTGCAACTTTAATCTACATGTTTAATTAATCATAAAATGAGGCGGTAAGTAATTTCAGCAATGTGTGGCTTGTTATCAGATGCATTTAATCACTCTTCTGTGAGCTCATTTGGAAACACCTGAAGATGTCGAGAGCAGTTTGAATAAGCATAAATTATTCTTTGTCAGTGTACTTCACTCAACTAATAAGACATTAATTTAAAAGGCACTGTTCGTCATTTTTAGATCTTCACCAATATTTTTAGCTTAGCAGTATAAATCTAATTGTACATACAGTATGATTCCCAACATAGTGCCCAACATTGAAAAGGGTAAGAGTTATATTGAATTCATTTTTCTTATTTACATGTAATTATATCATGTAATCGTAATTTTAATGAGGATTAACCATAGGTATCAAATCTGTTAACTGTTCAAATGTTTTTGGAACAAGCTGCTAATTACTTGAAATGCTAAAGAATATTAGATGGTACAAAGAGTTATAGATTCTGTTTTTTCTTTACAGATAATAGCTCTTGTCATATTTGGAACACTTGTCACATAGTAACTTGCTGTAGACATGTCTAAGTAGCTCAAATGTAGGTAGGATTAGCTTTTGAAAATGCAGAAACAAAGACTCCAATATTGTTGGGCCCATTACATGAATAGCTGCTCTTTCATATGCTTACGCAGGATTACATTGAATGGAAAATAATATTCCCACTTTTCCTAGTCACCTAACTATTATGTAGCTGGTGATGGCATTCTCAAAAAAAAAAAAAGACATGACCTCAGAGCATGTATTTCAAAGGAGCTGAGTAAGTCATACATCTCCTCTTGTCAAGAAAACGGGAATAAAATCACATTTTATTGAATGTCATCACCTGTCTCTCTTTGCTGTAAGAGAGGATGACATTCTATAAGAATAATTATTCCACTGGAAGCAAATTTATTTGCTTGCCATGGAGCATCTCAGTTAATCTTACATTTGAACAGTGGACTACATTCAATAGTTGACTGGTATGTTCCAGTAGGGATCAAAACAGGAAAGGGGAGGATATACCATTTTGCCATGAAGTACGAATCACTTCCCTGCATTTTTTTTTTCTGCTGTATTTAGTGTCTGTGAATGAACTCTTGTTTTCTGTGACAGAGCAGTGCTCTAACAAGAATAATATTGCTGTAAGTGCCCTGCCATGTTAAAGTTGCCGCACCATTTATACTATAGCAATAAATTGTGGCAGTTGATCCTTTTCCCCTGCTGTCTACGTGTTCCTTTCTGCTACAATTTAGGTTTTATTTTTATTCAGCTGCCTTTTGCAGATGGAGCTGATTGTTTGTTTCTAGAGCACTAAGAGTTTGAGAACAGTAAACCTTTTGCAGCATCATATAGTACCTATCATCCAGGCTGGACAGTTTAACAACGTTTTATGAAACCACAAAAAACTATGTACAGATTACATTTAGGGTCTGACTAAAACACATACAAACAAGGAAATATGAGCTCCTTCTAGGCCTTGCTCCATGTAAACGTTTATTCCAACTTATTTACTCCATAGACCATAATGAATCCTTCACACGTGTTAGTTGGCCTGTTTTTGTCCGCAAAATGTCTCTTGAAACATCTGTGGTTGAGTTCCAAGATACAAAAGAAAAAAATCTTAGTGCAGTAAGCTGAAAAACAACCAGTTCAATTTTTCTGTAATTGCTCCTAAGTTAGAGAGTTATCAATGCCTGATTGTAAATATTTCAGTGTGTGTGGATGGAGGATTTTCAGGTGTCTTTCAGCCTGTTGCTGTGTCCATAATTTGAACCATTGTTACCTGTACTTAAGTAGCTAATTTTTTTTCTGTGGGTAGCCCAAGTTGAAGACTCATTCTTTTCTTTTTTCCCTTTTTTTAAATTTAAAATTTTTTTCTAGATCATGGACAACCAGAACTAAAATGTGAGAGTGTTGTAAGAGGTCCTAGAACAAAAGGCATCAGCATCATAATCATTACTTTAATAGACAGCTGATACACAGCTTGTGATAACTCTAAGGAGAAAAATTCATGTACTTCATTAGGCAGTAAGTGAATTTGTGAAGTTTTTCTGCTAATCGCATTGGCCTTTGAAGGGAACCTTCTAATCACTTGTTTATATAGAAATTGCAGAGAGTTCATGCAAAATACATCCGATTTGCATAATATATTTTGGCCTTTTCTAATTGTTTTTATATATCTGTTATCTACTTCAAGCCAAAAATATTTATTGACTTTATGGACTCAGATGGGATGCTTTAAATGGAAATTCTTCATAAAGATACAGCTTTCACATTTGCAAAAGCCCATGTTTTCCTTTTGCAAGTGAGAATCCTGTCTTTGACAGGAAAAACTTGCATTAAATTCTAGGGTTAAAAACTTGAATGAATAGTCCTCCTTCAGAGAAGGAAAACAAAGCAAAAGAATAATTTTTGCCTTGTCAAATTTGTGCCTTTAAAGTTTGCATTTCCAAATGTTTTTGTTTCTATGACTCTCAAAAGTAAGATTCAAGACTCCTTAAAAATGTACAGAAGATGTGATCCTTCTGCTTGCATTTCTCTGTCATGGATTGAACAAAAAAATCCCACCCCAAACCCACAAAATCCCACATTTGTAAGAAGTCTGTAAGAGGTGGCATCATGGTGTTCTGCCATAAAGCTAAACTTCTAGAAATAGTGAGACACCATAACAGCAGAGGTGTTTGTATTAGAGCACCTGATTAATTGTACTTAAATGTTCCAAGGCAGCGAACAAAGTTCTCGAAGAAAAAGATAAAATTGCTCAGCCCTGGTTACTTCATATCATTTTAGCTCATAGTACAAATTCAAGTAGCTACGTGGAAGAATCATGTCTGGAAGTCATATATGCCAGCAAACAAGTGAAATAAATTTTCCCAGAAATGGAGAAATAGTCAGTAGATGCCACAGAAATTAGACTCAATCTAATGGTGGAATGGTATGCTACAAGACCACACCTACAATGGACAGAGAATTGAAAAGCTAGCAGTGGCTTGGAAAAACAAGTATGTTTGTTAGCTGAGTACACTCCTAAGAGGGAGGAAACAGTATCAAATCTCTCACAACTTTATTTGCTCTGAGAAATATGACTGCGAAATATTTAATTTTGAAAATGTCCAACTGGAGGGAAGTGCTAATCTATGGTTTCCAGAAATGTACTTGCAGTTTTTTAGCTACCTTTGAGTGGTTAGGCCTCATTATTGTTAGAAAGCAAAGGATCTGGCAGCCAAGCACAACCTCAGTTTTGAAACAAATTTTCAAAAGCTAAATCTGTTAGTTGAGGTCTGTGAATCTTATGGTTTTTTACTGGTTATATGTGTTTGAGAAACTATTCCCTCTTTCACCAAAATGTGATTCAGACTCTTCTGCTTGTGTTAAAATATGAATTTGAATTAATGACCTTTTCCTGTTTCTGAAGAAAGTGCCCCACTCTGTGTTTCAACTTTGTTCTTTGTGGAATTTGAAACTTCTGCCTGTTGCATGGAAAACAGATCTTGTGCTAATTCACTTGTATGTGAATTTATGAGATTTTGATGCTTGAAATTGGTCACTTGGGCCAAAATGCAAGTGCAGTAATGGTGGTGAACTACATCTTGTCCTGGTCTCTTATTTAGTGTACAATTATCCATTAATTCAAAATTGCTGAAGATTTTCATGTTGCAAAGGATGCACATAAATGGCTAATGATGTAAGGTACAAGGAGAGCCCTGAGTTATTGAGGCATTGAATTTGTCCAGTAGTTGCTCTTTTTAGCATAAAATACTTTAGTGTAAGAAGAATTTTTGCATCACAAAATGCAGCTTGTGAACATTGCTTTCTGCAGGATGTCCCGAGAAGGGAAATACAGCAGATTATCAAAGGAAATTATAAACTTCCTGCAATTTCCTAGACATTAAATGGGAGAATTCTTAGCACTATCACACCAGGCTTTATTACATTTAGGTGATTGAAAAGCTCAAAATTTGCACAAAGTTTAAAAAAAAAAAAGGAAGATATTTTATTTAATTATTTTTAGATGCATAAAGGAACCTCCAGAGACATCTACTTAGTGCTGTGGGAGTTCTAAAACAGCCAGTATCTTTCTAACAAACATGTCACAGCCCTCGAGTTTGCTTCAGAGACTCTTGTCTGACAAAAAGAAATCATTGAGAGTAGTAAACTTTTAAAATACTTACTATTTACCCTTGAGGACATCATTAGTCACCAGCAATGTGGCTACTTTGGGAAGAAAGGAATCTTGAAAAGCCCAGGAAAATATTTTTGTGAATTTTAGACCAGCCTTTTTGGAGTAGTACTGCACTCTAAAGTTGATTTACATGCTCCCCCATAAATAAACTCTATACAAGAGCCATTGCTGGATTCAGTCTGGCCTGCATTTGGGAGAAACTTGACACAATAAATAAAAGCCTCCCATTGTATCAAGAACATTTTGGTCCCCGTGAAAATTACAAGATAAATAGAATTCTTTGTATTATAGACATAATTAATTTTACACATGCTTATAAAATATAGGAACAAAATAATTTAGAAAAACCCACAAAGCCACAAGCCCCAAAATACAATAGAGAGTAATAAAAAGAGGAAGGAGAAATCCATTTTTTGAAAAAATAGCCTGCACTTGTATTACGAATTGCAGGTCAGTTTTGTAACAACAGTAAACTTTTTAATATAATTTCTTTTTTGAAAACAGACTCTTCCCTGAAGTTAAAGAAATCCTTGTGCTTCAGGACCTATTTTTCCACTTAAAACTCAGTTTGGCAAACTTTTCAACAAGCCCATAGTAGAACATGTCTAAAAGCTTCTCAAAGAGAAGATGGATGTTCTAGAGCTTTATAAGCAGCCTGCTGAGTAGTGGGACCCTAATACCTCATGCCAGTGGATGATCTATTAATGATTTCATTGTTCTGTAGTTATGAACAAACTATGAATAATCAGTAATACCTGTCAAATACAAGGCAGACTTCGGGAGGTATGAAACCCACAGGTTTGTTTTTCATGGCCCACAGGTGTCCACATAGGAACCCTGGCACAACAAGGAATTTGCTGCTCAAGGACAAGTCACCAGGGCTGGAGAGCCCTCCCATACTGGGGTTTCTTGACCAGCTAGACAAATGCCTTGGCAGTTTTCCCTGGTTATTTTTCTCAGGAGTTGAAAATGAATTCAAATTTTGATCTCTGGTTTGCTGATATGCTCTATGTTGCTGTTATTCCTACTGCTTGGACAACTGGCTACTGACCATTACATTCTGTGAATAAAAGAGCCATGGAGAAGTAGGCTTTTTTTCTGACCAGTCTTTGTTAAAATTGTCCTTTCATCTCCATGGTATCAAAAGGGCACTTTATAACAAATAAGGGAACACACCACCTTTAAAATAATCTTGACTTTTAATTAACCAATGTAACCATTGTGACTTTTATTCCTTCATTTCTGAGTTCTGAGGCAACCGAGAGCCTGTTTTCTATGACACAGATTTTTTTGTTGTGGTGCCCTAATGAAACGTGCCAAATGATAATGTGTCTTGTTTGAAGAGGAAATTGCATTCTGAGTTGTAGCATGTCCTTCATATCATCCTCATTTTGTAGGGAAGGGAGACTGCTTGGCCTAAATCTTTCTCAAAGGGGAAATTTCAGACCCAAAAGGGTGGAAGTGGTTGATAGAACTGCCTATATGTTAACCTATATAATGCTGAAAGAAAGCAAAGTCTATTTAAAAATAAAATTGTGAACGTTCATTGGTGCTGTGGATATTAATAGAAAAGTAAAACCCTATGTGATATAAGAAAACTAGACAACATAAAGAAGGTATGAGAACTTGTGGTAGGAATTTTGTTTTACTGAATAATATTAAGGCCCAGGAGTAATTCCTGGAATTTTTTATTAAGTCTTTCTATATTTTAGTTATGAAATATATTCTAAGCTAGTCACCTGGTGTAAGAATGATGTTAACGATGCTCTTAAATATCAAACCCCACAAAATTGATGTGGTCTATTTAGAATCAAAGCAAAGCCACAACAAAAAACTCCTCCCCCTCCATTTCTCTAAACTTTCACAGAGTAGGAGTACAACTTTGATGCTCACGAGAGATTCAAAAGACCTTGGTGGGAGTAAGGAAGACAAATGTCTGAACTAGCATTGCTGTATAGGCACTGATTTAGAGCTGAGTGTAGGGAATAGGAAACAGTAATCCTTGAAGCTTGATGTCAACACACAAACCTGTAGGAGACTGTGTGTGAATGGCAGGTTGGTTGTTCTAATCATAGAATGTTTGAGGAGAGTGTGCTGACTGAATGAGATACACACTAAATTCCTCTGGAAAACTGCAATTGGTTTCTCAAGAAAAAATTGGCAGACATTTGTGATCCATACTGGAATGGGAAGTGCCATCTCCCAGTCCCTTAAGGCTGTTGCAACTCAGCTGAATTTCTCATCTGTCAAGAGATGGAAGATGCACAGACGAAGATCTGTGGTAGGGGCTCCAACCAGCAAAGAGAGAGGGAGGGTGGTAAGTGAGAGATTCCTCTTCAGCTTTGACAGTACTAGGCATTCCCAATATCTTTGGCACTTCAGCTATTTAATTTGGAGCTGTGCTCATACTTTCAGGAGCTGGAACATCTGGACACTTACACAGCCAATCAGAGAGTTAATTGTAAAGCATAGTGAACCATTTCTTCATGTCCTTTTTCCTCATCTGCTGTGGACCTCCAGCTAAGGAGGGATCCAACATTCGAGTTCAAATCCTGAAATACCTGCCCTTTTGTCTCTGAAGTCTGTTTGATTGAAATTGTACTTGTACAATTAGATTTTAAGAGAGTCATCTGAGTTGGCCGGAATTCTTGTTGAGTAGCACATTACTTTCCAAGGTGGTTGAGATCCCCATCAATGCCTGCTTATCCTTAGGCTTCAAGTTCCTTAATTCTCTCCAGGGATGATTAGGCAAGCAGCAGTGCTCACTGTTGCTTCAGGAAAGAGCCATCCAGCTTTTTGGAAAACAGTAAGTGTAAGGTCTGCTCACTTCTGCTTGGATTTGAAACTATCGTAAGACTGCATAGACATCGACTTAAGTCAGACTGAAATACAGTTACTCATGTTCAAATATATACTTAATGTTTTTAATAGGACCCTGAGAGATGATCTGATGCGTACTTAGCAATAGATTCACAACATTACCATTCCATATGAATCACCAAAAGGGTATCTGATTCACATAATATTTTCTACTCCCTATTCTCCTTCCAGCCTGTTAGGTGGTATGTTTAAAATAATTTTTTGATAAAAAGAAAAAGAAGAAGGTGATGTAGGTTAAATAACTAGGACCACTTAATAATTGCTCTAGAGTTATTGATACCCTATGGTCTGCTGAATATTTTGAAGTTGTGTCTAATAAAAACAAAAGGAAAAAATGTATACCCATGACTTTAATGTGTAAGGTCCTCTGGTTTCAGATCCTAAACATGAACACTTAAAAATGAGTTCTTAATGATGGTACCTTAAGCTGAAGGCAAGTACAAAACCTATTTTTTAAATTTTTAATTATAATCCTCAGTATTTAAAAGAATTATATTTATTAATATGATTCCTTACTCTTCTGAAAATATTTCATTTTAGTTTAGTGTGTTTAGAGTTAATTAAGTTCCTATGATGATTGAAGAAATAGGCTTTATTTTGTGTATAGGATCATGAATTAGAAACTAATTGATCTAAATTCTGAAATATAATTTGAGGCATTTGTCAAGCTTATAGGAAGCAAAGAAATATTTTGGAAAATCGGTTTCACTTGCTGCAAGAATATTTCTTATATTTTCTTTTAAAAAATCCTACTTACTATACTGTTTAAAGTCACGTATCCTGTGTCCAGGAAAATACGTATACGATGATATTGAAATGAAACATGGGCTAAAGTGGTTCAGCAGACTTGGAAGCAGGACTTTGAAATTAGCCCTGTGTTGTCACTGGACGAGCTGTTCAGCACATCTTGTCTTAGCTTCCATATCAGTAAATGTGCATGAAATGTCCATTTTACTGTTATAATATAGGAGTGAAGATCTACAAAGTGGTTTCCCCAAAGGTGGCAGACATTACTGAAATGGGCATTATTGGATTCCCGGTCTTCCTATTTTATTTGTATCAGTGTATGTAAAGCCCTCAGCTAAAAGTAGAGCTCCTTTGAAGCGAAGGTTTTGCTGCTGCTGAGTTTTCTTTTTAAATAGACAATGCAGGTAAAAGTTAGAGGACTGAAAAATATTTCATCCTTGTGCACTGATAGCAAATTTAAAGCAAAATTATCCAGACCAATTGCTATGTTAAATCAGTCTCTGCAGTTTTTTCAAACTGGGCTTTTAACGGTTTAGATGTCTGTCCTTCAGGACAAACTAATCAAAGGAACTTCGAACAGCTGAATATGGGCCAGAGATTAACTGTGGTGTTTGCCTGAGTGCTTGCATGAAAGTCCAGTGGTGAAAGCCCACATGCATGTTTGAAAAACTCCAGCTTTAAGAGGTTGATAACTTTTAAGGCTATAGGGTCCACAGTAATTATTTAGTGTGACTTGCATAATGCAGGCATAGAACTATGTCCCAAAAGTCCCCTAGCTATGGTCAGGGATAGATTTTTGTGGGATGTAGCCTGACTGGAAAAATTTACAGTGACAGCAGATGTACCAGAATCTTTTGTTAATTTGTTTCAGTGTTTAATTTATCTCACTTATTAAGCTGTGTGCCATGATTCTAGCTTGAATTGGTTTAATCGAAGTTTACAGCCATGCTTGTCTGTATGGTTGAAAAATCCTCTGTTATCATGTTTTCTTTCCCCTGTGCATACTGCTAGTTTCTGATCTAAAGATTTTTTTTCCTTCAACAAATTTGATGGAGTAAGCCACTTGGCTGCCTTACTGCACAATGTGTTTTCCATTATTTTAATCTTTCTCATGATTCTATATTAGTCTTTCATAATTGTAAGGGAGTTCTGTGGAGAGGTAGTAGTACTTCTGCTGTCACCAAGTCAATTCTACTGAAAACTTCCCCTCTTTGTAAATGCTTCTCTTCCTATAAAGCTGATGCATTTCTCATGTAAGTGCTGCAACTTTCTTATATATTGCTTATTAGCTAAGTTAGAAGGAAGAAAATTCAATAATATGAGTCAATCATTTGGGGTCCCGGTTATGTTTGTTTTTCTGTAAAACATATTTGATCCTCCTTTAAGTATTTTTATTTTCTGTTAAGTCCAAAGGAATGCAGGTTACTACATTATATCTGGTGTTGCAAAGTTTATTCTTCCTCACGGTCTCTGAGTTTTTCTTCTCGCATTAAAATGCTATATAATAATATTGAGCATTTTGAGTTTAAAATAGTTATAAAAGGTTGTGAAAGTAATATGCTTCACAAACTGAAAACTTTTCCACCAAGTAGAGAAAATTGTCAAAGAAATAACTAATTGATCTCTGCTCTTTTACAGCTGTGTAATGCTATGCATTACTAAAAGCTCCTGTTAAATTAATTAATGATTTCAATTATGAACTTTTCTCCAAAATGTTATGATTCGTATCAAGCTGATAATGCAGTGACCTGGGAGTGTGAAATCTGTGTTATGTAGAGAGTCGCCAGTTAATTGATTCACAAATTATTTAAAGTTTGTTACACCCAGGGGAGTGCTCAGATCCATGACAGCTATTTCTTAAAGTGTGCAAACTCTCTTTTCTTTTAAGATTGTGTTGAGCTAACAAGCATGATGAAATGGTTGCAAGCTGGATAGTGGCAGTTTGCAGTGCACCAGTTAATGTATTCAAAGGATTTCACTAAGGTTTTTTTTTTTCCCTGTATCACAGCTATATGTGATATGTCTATATGAAAAAGAAATTTTGCAGATATCAATAAGAAAATGTTAACATCCAGAAATTAACTTTAGTCTATCTTTTTATACCAATTCCTTTTGTCATTTGTAATATTTCTGTTAACTTTCTTTATCACCTGTTATCACACCTGTAATTTCTGATAATTGCAGAGTAGCTAGTTTCCTGTTAAGGGAAATACTACAAACGTTCCTGAAAAATCTTCAGAGGTTTAAATATAGATTATTTCATACAACATTGTGGAAGGTTTCAGTTTCATAATACAGATGAGTAGGAATTACACCAACCTGTATTCCAGGATTTAATGATATCAAACCCTGTATTTCACTGACTTTGTCGTGTCTTTGTATGTACAGAGGCTTGAACAGGAATTTTCTTACTTGCTACAGATGCATAGAGACAGGAGGGGATGTTCAGTGTAATTCTGTCTGATTTTAACATCTTAGTTCACGAGTTTCACAACAATTAAAAATTGAAATGTACAAAGAATAATATAGAAGGAGGTATTAAAATAAGTTAAAGTACTGTTAATATTTTATAAACCTTGATTAAATTTTTATAAATGTTATTAAAGCACAGTTGGGTTGACTTTAGTGTTGTATAAAATGACCGCTTTCACAAACCCTTCTGAGTGCCAGATCTTTGCTGAAGGGACAAAAGGACTTTGTAGGGCTCCCTGGGTCTGAGGAGAGACCAGGAGTTTAAGGTGTGTTAGGAGAGGTATTTCTTGCTCTGGAATTCTCGTGGTTGGAATATTAACAAGCAGAATTCTTTTCTGATTATTTTTCTTTTGTACTATCAATACACTTGGGCCCATGTGAAAATAGAAAATAATTTTAGATACTGGCAGTTAAATAGCAAAAAAATAATCATGGTGGTAACTGGCTATTCCCATCATCTTTCTCACTTTTGGAACATTCTGCTGGCCCAAAGATTTCATTCTCTCGATTACCAGTCACTTTTCCCCTTCTTTTTTCTTGGATCATCTCTCCATTACTAAGACCAAATAAAACATTTACAAATGAACGTGCATCTTGTGTTATGAAGTTTCACATCGCTGCAGGGCCCTGAGAAGCTGCCTTGAAAGGGAGCAACCTAAAACTAATATCTGTATTGTAGGAAAAAAAATACCATTTCAAATACTGAGTGACTGCTTCTGTTTCCTAAAATTAAGGAGCCTATAATCTCAGCACCATTAACAAGTGCTGTCATTCAGATACACAGTGTCTGGCTGATTTAAATAAAATGAAATGAAGATAGTTGTTTCTGGTCCCTTGGCTTCACTCATTGCCATAAACATATGCTCTGCGTCCCGCTTCTTTCCATCTTATTTATGACTTTAATTTGTTGTGTGGGCTGCGCTAGAAATTAAATTTAATACAATTCTCCAAGGGACCCTGTCATATAATAACATGGTAATTTCTGTGTATCCTTTTGAAAAATGAGGAAATTAATTCTTCCTGACATGTTCTAATTATTCCAGTGTGAACGGCAAATCCGTTTTTCCCAGCCCCTGAAGTGTTATAGGCAAATGGCTGCTGTTCAAAGCTGAGGTGCTAATGCTGACCAGCAGTGCGTTTAATTTGAAACATGAGCAGACACCTTTCAACACACCTTTGTAATATTGGAGCACTTTACAGAAATTAATTCACTACTTATTTGGCAGCTTAGCCTGGGGGTTATAGTTTTTATTCATCAATACTATAGTCATGTTAGCACAATGTTTCCTGCTTCCTCCAGTGCTCTGTGCCTGTGAAGCAAAATGCAGACTGAGAAATGAGCAATAGTTTGTTTAAATGTTTTTATTTTTAATGTGGGGACGTGGGTACCATAGAAGTGACAATTCTGTGTTGTGGTGTATTTACAGTTTGGAAAGAGGTACTATAAGGCCTTCAGTGGCTAACAGTTTCAACTAAAATTACAGGTAAGAAATTATTTTAACCAACTTCTGTGAAAGGGTTCTTCCACTTGAATGCTGGCTTCTGTTGTGACAATCCAGTGCCTGCTTCCTTCTCTACTACATTGTTGAGTTCTAACTCAAACCAGAATGCATATGTTGTAAATTTAGGATTCCATAACATACTTGGCATAGGTAGATTTTTGCCAAGGAGGAGGCAACAAATTATCAGTATAGGCGCTGAAACTTGCACAAGTGATTCTGGGCATTTATGACTTTTGATATATTGCCTTTGGGAATTTCTATTTTAGTGTGTTCATTTTGTGCAGGACTGCCAAGCGAAGTCCTTCAAGAGTCCCAGATTTGTAATACACAGATGTTGTCTTTGTTAAGTGTTCTTTCAGCATTCAGATGCGTGGAAGTATAAAAGAAATTTCAACTATTCCAAGAAACAGAATTTGACAGAAGGCACCAAGTGGAAGAGTCTGGAATAGTTACGACTTCATTTACAGCTTTTCAGCCATAGATGTAAAGAAGAAAGGATAGTTTTCAGATATGTTGTTGAAGAATGGGAATGAGAAATTGTCTTAAAAACTTTGCTGACTGCTTATCTATAGGGAGAAATGTGGTGGAGTGTGGGGGGGAGTTCACTTAAGGCTTTAAGGGCATGAGGTCCATCAGGCTTGGCCAAACCTGAAATTGGAGTTTCTGAAATAGGAGGGGAATGGATAGAAATAGTGGGTCTATGAGAGGTGAAAGGAAGCAGTGGCTGCCTGAAATGGGGTGGAGAGCCATGAACAAAGGGTATCAGCTAAAGCCAGAGAAGATCAGATCAGGTTGAAGGTCATTATGTGTTTGAGTGGAGCAGTTATGGTAAACAACATAAATGGCATTTGAGGGGGTCTTAGAATATAGAACAGAGACCAAAATGAAAGTTATTGCAAAAGCTTGTAAGTATAAAGAAGATCAAGGTAATTGGTTATTGAGTCAGTGGAATCATACAGGAACAAGGAAGGTTTTATTTTATGGCAATGCCACCAAGTGCTGAAGTAAAAAAAAAATACTCTTTTTTTGCACATGGGAATAGTTTTTGTTAACAAGACAAGGAGTCAGTGTTAGACCAATGGTTAGAATTACTGGACAACACCTCAGTATGAAGTTCTTTATACAAAGTCCTTTGTGTAATAAGTAATTAACTGAAAAATATGTTCTTCTCACTCTGAGTAGTTCTTTACATTGAGATATTTGAATACAGAATGAGAAGAAAGAAATTTTACATACTACTTTCATAAAGAGAGGTTTTAAAGAATAGTTGAAAATTCTTTCTGACCAATTCATAAGAAGTTTGAATTTCTTGAGGAGATCCTATAAGGGATATACTGTCATAAATACTCCATGCATTCTTGCTCAACAGATTTCATTCAAGGAGGTTCAGAATGAAATCTAAATAGTTTGACTACTGGATGTAGTTTTAATTTGAAAAAGTAAATTTTGGCATTTGAGTTTTCACTATAAAGGCTAAGTTCTCCCCGTGGAACTCTGCAATGGAAGCAGGAATTACTTCCAAAAGGCTGGAAATCTTGTGAATAACTCCAGTGGTAAAATATGTTAGATAGTGGTCTGAGTGCCTGAATAACAAAACGCCAGGAGGGCATGGCCGCATCGAAAAGGGAAAAAAAAGAAAAAAAGGGAAAAAAAAGAACGAGCACATAAACTTAGGTGTTGTTTCTGGTGTTGTTTCTGGTCACTCAGCACTTGGTCAAGCTTGTGACCCACTGAGATTTATTTTGTTACCTAAAAATTAGTAGGTAAAGGGCAGAAAACATGAGGTAAAACAAGCTACAGGTATAGAAGCATCAAAGGAGTGTTCCTGGCTCAGCAGAGGCAGTGTGTGCACAGCAGCCACAGGGACCAGGAGGGACACTGGCTGAGTTTTCAGGATTGCTACTGCTCCATCCTTTCTGTATGCCTAAAGCAGCTGAACATGAATGTGCCTTCTTTTTCCCAGAACTGGAGAGATCTCCTGGATGCTGGGAGATCTTGCAATGCCACCTAGATCTCTTCTTTCCACAGCCTGCCTGCGTGTAGCTGCTGCAGGCACGGCGGTGGAAGCTGTGGCCAGCTGTCTGAGCTCTCCTAACATCTGTTGCTGCCTGAAAGCCTAGTTCAGATTCCAGTCTATACACCAGGATTAGCCACATTACTCATCATTCACTGTACTCTCCTGTGTTATTCTCTACATCTTCACCAAGGCTTCAAGGCTTTAAACACTAATGGTTCTGCAATAGTAGGTTTATTAGAGAGGATGGTAAGAGGAATAATATAAACAAATTTATTTTTTCTTTGTCCACCGTCACAGCAATAATACCCATCTCTGTGTAGAACTTCAGAATAAAAAGCCTCATAATTCAAATAGTATTTACTGCCTTGGCTGCTCTGTGTTTATATCCATCACTTTCAGTCACATTTTTCTGATATTTCCCTGAAGATGAAGTTCATGGGAAAATTCAGATTGAAAGGGATCTCTGGAAGTCTCTTGTCCAGCCTCCTGCTCACAGCAGGGTCAGATGTGAGGTCTGACAGGTTACTCAGGGCTTTATCCAGATGGGTTTTGCCAAACCTCCAAAGGCAGAATCAGCACAACCTCCCTGGGCATCTTGTCCCACTGCTCATCTCTCCTAAGGTTTTCTTGTCTGCTTTGAAGAGGCACAAAATTGGTTATATAGGTGGTAATGTAGGATAGGTCCTTTAAAAATGGGTTGCCTTAGTGACCAACAATATGCAGCAACCTCTCTGCTGTCCTTTCTGCTGTACCTTTTTTCATTTGATACCTCTAGGTAAAGCTGATGTAATCTCTCTCTCTAGCTGAGATCCCTTTTCAGTGGGGAAACCCCTCAGCTCGAATTCTGCAGTAACCATTTTGGCTCCACTTAAAGTGTATGCTATTAAATGTAAAAAGGGCAAGCTAAGTTCCAAGAGTGAGCACCAGATATTTAGCAACAAAACTTAGCTTGTGAGTGTGGTGCAGTTGAAAGCCCCTGAAGGGTGATGTTTTTCCTACTACACTCCATGGTAAGACTTTCAGCACTGGATTACAAACAAAAGTGTGTGTTTATGTTTGGCCTGGGCTCATGACCTTCAGTTGTTGAGCTGTCTTCTTTCCCTGTACTAGTAAACGTTGATTTCATAATTTGTTAGGGTTTTGGTCTTTGGTTTTTTTTGTTTTTTTTTTTCTCCCTTCCCCTCACTCCTGGGATTGGATTGCGAAGGAAAGATTTAATTAGAAATGGAACCTGTCATCCCAAAGGCCTCTGATTTGAACCCAGCCAAGTAAATGATAGCATGTATTGGTTACAGTTTGACATTTAGATTCTCTGTGTTGTGTTAACTGATGGTTCAGATCCATGGGGGTGTCCAAAGGACCCATAGACACCAGCACTGCCTGGAGGCTTTTTGGCAGCTCCAGGGATTGTATGAGGCTTGGAATGAAAATGGAACTTGATCTATCTGCCCACTGCTGACACTGGCTCCTTCTGGGTCAGGGTCAGTGCAGACTGGTGGGGCAAAGTGAAGAGGCCAGTGTGGCCAGTGTTGTGTCTGTTCCCAGGATAAATGGAGCCCTTTCAGTTTCAGAGCCTGTCAACCTGGCGTGAGCAATAAATTTACTTGTGGGCAGAAAACAGAAAAGAAAGCAAGACTACCACATCTGTGTTGAAAGGTCTCTTGTTCATCAGAAGAAGGAAGCAATGTAGGAAATAGAGGAGGCAAGGTCTGAATAATTGCTTTTTCTGGGCTAGAAATGCAGTAACTTCTCTAGCAGATGAATGAAGAGTTGTTTGTCGCTTTCCCCCCCCTAATTATCTTGAGTTCATTGTAGATATTTTCTGTGGCAAACCTTTTTTCTGTTTATCCAAGAGACATCACTGACTGAATAATCAATAAGCCTTTTTCTCCTTCATCTATTCAACCATAAGACTGGGAGTATTGAGTGAAAGAAGGGGGGTTTACCATCACAAATATTTTAGAACAATTTACAGTCTTTCTCTACTAGGTAGTTGAGGGGAAAAATTCTTGAAGGTTTTCTGCTATTCTCTTAATGATTACTACTTTTGATATAGGTTTATAAAAATGTATACTTCATAGAATTAAGGCACCTAAAACATTAGTACTGAAATATCAGAATTAAAACTGCTATATACTAAGACATTATGCATGCACTCTTCTCTTTCTTTTTTCCTCTGTTCCTTAGTTATGTCCCTTCTTCTTTATTCTACCATGGTCTAGATTCCTCTGTCTGTCTTTATATTTGATTTGTTTCTTCTCTCAAATGGATGCAAGGGATTTATAAAAAACATTGGACAAAAAAATTTCAATAGCAGTTTGAATCTGTGAGTCTTTTTTTTCCTTAAAAAATAAATTTACAAATTCTAACAATGCTACAAATTCTAGAGCTGCTCTTATTCCTAAGTCTGTCCTTACATTATATCAGCAGATATTGCAAGAAGAGAAACTAAAATGTAGAAAACTTAAATAGAAATTTTTTTGGTTTTTTTCAGAGACCATTGAGAGCTTTTTAAGCAGCTATCATTTTTCCTATCACTTCAGTCATTGCAGCTTTTTCTTCAAAGTATTATTTAAAGTAATACTGACATTTTATTCTGTGAAAAACTATGCATGTTTTGCACATTTTCTGTATAAAAGTGTCTTACATACAACGTTAAAAAAATCAGATGGAAGTAGAAACATTACTTGCTACTTGGCAAGCTGCTTTTTCTCTAGCAGCAAGACACAGAAGTGGATGCACTGGCATTTATGATGTACTGCTCTTCCTAACTTCTCTCTTGGTTCTGAGAGCCTCAGTTTTTTGTGGCTGCTTTAATGCCCAGTCTGCCACTGCTTTTAACAGGATTGTGCTGCACTTGCTGCAACTTTGCAGTCCCTGCCTCCAGAAGACCAAGTGCCCTTTCTCATCATGTAGGTTTGATGTCCCCAAATCACCTGTCCCTGAACTTGTACTGTCCTTGCATTATTTCACTTTGGTGACTGAGCCATAATCTTCCCTGAGACTGAATGGGCATGGCCTTTCCCTTAATTCTGTATCATAATACTGTGTTATTTTTCTGCAACCCCAACCTTACTGATGATTGAATATGCTGAAGATGCTTTCAAAATCTCTGAAATAGGACAAACAGAAAAAAAGCCCTCTCTGAAATGATGCAGTAGAAGTATGAGCTGCGGAATACATTACTTTTGGATCATATTTATTTGCTGAATGGATAGTGCAGAAGTATTTTGCATTGTTGATTTAAGAGCACACTCTTCTTGAAAAGAACTAAACAGTCACATGGAGTGAGTTCCTTGAGTTACTGTGGCAAGAGGTATAAAGTAGGCAGAATAGATGTAAAAGTTTTAGGCAAGGGTTCATAACACTATGACAAAACACTATGCATAATATTCTTCCACATAACTTGTTGTTAGAGAACAGCTCCTTCCACCATTTCTGAGAGAACTTTATCTCGCTGAAATAGTTTTATAGCTTACTGAAATTATCCTAACAGAAATGACTGTCAGAATACATTGGATGAATGCTTGTGGTTATTAGTGTTTATTGTTACTGATAAAAACCAAATTTGATATAGAAACTGGTCAAATAGCATGAGAAATTCAGGGAAATTCATCTTGTCCTGACCCAAGCTAAGATTGGATAAGGCTGCAGCTAGGAAAGGCCTTGCAGGATGTCTTTATTGGCCTCTGCCTGTCTCAGTTTGCTCTTGAGGAACACGTCACAAAGAGAAAGTCAGGGAGAGAAAACTGTCCATGGCTCTTTTTTCCACAAGCTGCTTCAGCCTGAGTGCCCTTTCTGCCTGTCAGCTACAGTGTGGGAGAGAAGTGGTGCTGATCTCATGTGAGTCAGAGCCCGAGATCACATTTTCAATCAATAATCTACAGGAAATTGGATGCTCTTTAAAATCCAACTGAGACATAGATAGCAATGCTTTTGATAAACATTACTGAATCGTGGCCATTTTACATTTGTGCACACACACAGAGACACCTGAGAATGAATCAGTTTGGGACCCCTTTGGAAACGTGTTAGTAAAACAAGGTCACAGTAAAACAATTTGCTTTGTTAGAAACAACAAGGTTGTGGTAAAGCAAGTTGCTTAAACAGCTCAATGGTGAGATATGAGGATGTGTGTAGTATACACCTGAAGTGAAAGTGCTCCCAAAGACGTGGGAACATGAATTAAACATCATGTACATAAAGGAGTAACTCTAGGGAGCGTCTGTGTGACACTGTTACAGGAATTGTTTAGCTCTGGAAACGTCTATATTTGAATTGGCAGAAATTGTGCAGAAATCTCCCAAACAAGTAACCCAGTCAAGAGCAATAACCTAAAAGTAAGTAGGAGGACTGTAGAATAACATGATTGTTTAGTTAATGTAGTTTTTAGTATAAATAGAGTTTCAAGTCAGCATGACTTTAATGCTGACCCTCCTAGCACATGAAAAAAAAAATATTAACACTTGAAACTAACAGCATGTTAGCAGCTAATTCGTGCATTATTTCAGTATCATTCATAAATTACTTTTGAATCCTTTGACTTAAGAAAAAGAAAATCCCACAAATCCTACTTTTGGTCAAAGCATAAGACCATAATTAACTCGGCATGTGCTTTTGAATTAAGAACACAGTGTTCTGAGCTTTCTTAAAAAGCTTTTAAAAATGTTGGGGGAATACTTTCATAGAGCCTTATTGACTGAGTAGAATTTGAGATTTGTCACATATGAAGTGATGTTAATTAAATATTGTTATTCCCTTCCGTCAATCAAGGAAGGTTAAGCTTTTTTTGTTACTTGAATAAAAAGGGAAGTGAAACAGGTGAAAATATATAAAACAGCTGTGATGAAAATAGGAGGAATAACATAGTAGGAATTTAATTAGTCAGAATTTATGGGGGATGCAGGAGATTTAGGTGCTAATTCCAAAGCATTGCACTTTTTGCAGTACTAATACCATTTGAATATTTTTTGGACTTTTTGGCTATGTATCATTTACTTAATGAATGTAGAAAATAAATATAGTGGCAGAAGGCCAGCTTTTGATGCATACATATGCTTTACTTAAAGTCATATTTACAAACTGATGTTTAATATGGCTGTCACTGAAACCTTCTTTTTATTAAACCAAAATGTTGTTAATCAGAATCCCATTCAATGATACCTCAGCTCTTTCAGATGGAATGGGTATATTTTTAAGCCAAATGAGTTGTTGTTTGCATTAGGTATTTAAGTATTGTTGATAATGTCTCCCCAAATTGTGAATTTTAAAATGATTTGTCTTTATATCCCTTTATTTCTGTCAATGTGCCTAGGTCTATGGGTGTGTAATAGGTGGAAGAACATAATCAGCACAAAGCTTTTTAGAACTTTCTTCTCTGGAAAAAATGAAAGCTGGAGTCTAATTACACAACTTGAAACGCTGGTAGTTAAAATCCATCAACAGACAGTCTCTTCTCTGGAATGTTGGGAAATCTGTGGCAAAATGATGCCTGTAGTTATTTTTTTTAACTTCATCTTGGATAACTGAGGAAATACAGGTGCTTTGTACTAGAATTCCAGTTACTAAAAAAACCCCAAACAAGTATGTAATCCCCCCAGTTTTAATATTATTTTAAAGCAGCCAAATTTGCATTGGAAATGTCGTGTTTTAAATATTCAGTATGGGTTTTTCTATTATTTAGGTATATTTTTTTCCCTAGTACAGTGTTTAAGTTTTCTTTACCTGAGAAATGTGAGCTGGAGACCTCCAGAGGCCTCTGGCAACCTACCCGTTTTTGTTGGGCTTTACCTCCCTGACCAAACTTTGTGGGCTTGGACTGTTGAGCTTAAATGAACAAATATCTACAGGCTGAATTAAAGAGCCAGGCTTTTCAAGTGAAGAGCTCTGAAGGACTGGGTAGAAAGAGACAATATAGTATGTACTGGGCATTGGCACTTCGTTTTGACTTGATTTTCCTTATAATCGGGTTTTTTTAAATCATAAACTTTCCTTTCTACATCTTGTACATTCAGATAAAATTATGAAGTATTCTAGTTTTGTTATTTTATTAAAGAAAACCAAATTATTACTATCCTTGAGCATTCTTAAGTGCTCAGAATTTTGGAACTAGGAATTCTGCATGTTCCCTTTGGGTTGGAAGTATCACAGTGTTAAGTGCAGCATCTCTAGCATTTCAGAAAATCTGGGAGGGGAGAAAGCTACTGAAACCTGGAGCTGTTTTGTTTCATAGTACAAGATATCACCAATTAGCAATTAAATGAATCGATTTGCCCTGCATTAACTATTTTTTTGATACTGACTGGTTAGTAATATATTACACATCTTTGAAAAAGTCTGTTATACTTTGATCTGCAAATATTTTATTAACAGAGGCTATAAACCACAATGAGTGGCTCAGTTGTGGGTGGTTTTTTCATGCTTATTTTGATGATATAGCAGTATCTTGGGATGACATACTGTAGTGAGTGAGGATAAATATGTGTTGCCAAGGTCTAAACAGCAGCAATATGGAAGTAATTCAGCAGTCAGTTTCACTCAAAGTTTGAAATCTGTGCTGTATTAGAGGTATGCATAGAAGCTGTGTTAATTGCTAGCTTGTTTTCCATATGGTTCTGTGTTAATGGAGCACATTTGTTGCAGATGGTTGGAAAGTGGGTTGGACAGTGCCTAAACTGGCTATGACTAATTCATACAGTGATTATACTATACTTTAATGTTTAACAGTCCCCTTTGTAAACTTCTTTCATTCACAGTTCCCTTGCCATTGAAATGTGGTCCAAGATAGCTGAAAAGTATTCTTCTTTATTTAAACTTGGCCTTAGAGAAGAGCAAGAACACGGAGTGTGTAGTCATCTTTTCCCTGATTCAAATTCAAAACCACACCCCAAACGTGGTTCTTCAGATGGGTTATCTCCATTATTATTATGGTTTGGTGTGCGTATTTCGCTGAGGTAATGGTCTCTAAGAAGAGCCACTTGAGGAACTGAAGTGACCTTAACAAATGCTAAAACTGGCTTTGTTCACACCACAGTGCTTTTACCTCTTCACTGGTTCGCAAGTAGGTGTAGACATTTTGGATAACAAGAGCCATTTCTTGTATGAAAGTTTTAAAATTGCTAACTTGGGCTTGAGGACACGGAAAATTTGCAGTGTTGAGGTGAAACTGAAGGAAGAGCTGCAGCAATAGGACCATGGAATCATTAAGGACAATGCTGTAGATCAGCTTAATGATGTCATGCATGACAGGAATCTTTCATATACTAACGTGGTGTTTTAATGGATCTTCTATGCTAAATCCAGAGAGGAAATTAAAATATAGAAAATTCCTCAGCATTGTTGTAGTTGATTCTTATTTGGATCTCTTGTGACAAAGCTTGTACAACTGACTTTCCCTTTGCTGAGGACTACAGTGAATGTCACAGTCAAACTCCAGTAAATGGTTCTTTGTAAAGGAAAAAAAGAGCTCTACGGTTCAGTGGGTTTCTCTACCATTTTTACTGTTGTTTTCTCACATTGTCACTAAAATATTCTCTTTGTTATCTGAATGGGACATCTGCTGACTGGCTTAGCTCTCTTTACCTGATTGTGTGAAAAGTCTTGGTTAAATCTGTGAGGCCTTGGAGGCCCAGTAACCTGCTAAGTGCTATAGAGCCTGAAAGACATTATGTCCTTGGACTAACTTGTCTCTTCTACTTACAGCTGTATGTGATAGATAAAAAAACCCTTACATATAAAGGACTGGGGTGAATGTAATTTTAATACACTTGTGGACATGTAAATGAGTATCTGGTTTTTCTTACCTGAAAGTATATAAAAATCCATACAAATAAGGTGTGTTTTATAGTGGGGCCGAAAAATAGAGCAGGCAAGCTTTAAAAAAAAAAAGCCTTTTTCTCTGGCTCTATCACAAACCTGCTCAATTGGAATTGATAATTTGTTTGAAGTGGTTGGAAATCCACTTAGTATGGCTAACAACGTAGAATAATGCAGACAGTTTGGCAGTTAGCACTAGGATGTCTAAACCACAGCTTTGATGCAATAATACTATAACTTGAAGATTTACCTAATTTATAATTTTTCCCAAAGCTGTCGCCCACTCTGCGCCGCTGCTTGGCACGGTGATTTGTCTGCGCTATCTGGAGTTCTGTTTGAAACACGTTTGCATTTGATTGGTGTTTTTAGATTTTGATAGCTGCTAGTTCCTCTCCACAGAAGTAACCTTTTAAAATGTCAGTTTTAATGTACAAATTTTATGAGAATAAAAAGACTTTTAAAAATACTAATTTTAGACTGCTCGCTGCTGAGCTAGTAGTCAGCTGCTGTTGTCTCAGGCTGAGTCTTGGAAAATTAAGTCAGTGCTCACTATAATAAAATGTGTACTCTGGACTTCATGGGGAGAAAAGAACCACCACTTTTCTTTTAAATTCTTTTTCTGTAACAGTTGCACAACAGCCAGTGTAATCTTCTGTCCCTTTACTTTTTGATATTTACCCTCTTTCTATCCATCCATCCTTCTGTCTGTCCGTGTCTACCATGCGCTGGATTTCTTGCAAGTGGGAATTCCTCTCTTAGGTGATAGTTCTTCCTGAGAGGAAAAACTTCAGGTGCTCAAAATTTCATCTCGTGGTCTGTAACAGAAAAGCCTTACAAGTTAAGCTGTCTGGCTTACCAAATATGTCATGCAAAATAATATTTAAAACGTTTTTCCCCTGAAGGTGACACAATATTTAATTGCCACAAAAAGATCTGATAATTTTCTGTAATCTTAATTGCTGCAGCTATTCTTGTGATTTGTCATATTGGCTAGGTTGCTGTGTCATATGCTCTGTAAGAGAGGTGACACTGAAATTCAAAAGGAAGGGAAGCTTAAGCGCTTTCCCCCTACTTCCAATGTCCCTTGTTCTAAATCAGAAAAGCACCATTTGTTTTGGCTTCGGGGAGCTGTGTGTTCAAGCTCACAGCTGGAGGTATGGTGCTGCGGTGATGGTCACCAGTGATGGGAAGGGAGAGTATAATGATTTAAAAAAAAAACCCAACAAAAACAACCCCATATAAAACCCCCTTGGGATTACAGGCAGGCGCTTCATTCTTTTCCTTCTCAAAGCTCCTGTATAAATTGCGCACACAGAGGAAAGAATTACAGAAGGGAATACGTTCAGATTTTAAATATCAGCAAGATATATTCGGTTGTGATATTGCCTCATTGCACTAAAATGTTGCCCTAAAGTGGAATGAAATATTTTTTTTGTTAGTTGTTATAGAAAAACACATAAACGTAATAATATTTTAACTATAGTTTGTATAGATCTTGCCCATTTTAACACTATGCAAATCTTCCCTACTGCAGGGCAGACGACTGAGAGACTGTGTGAGATAATGTGTGGTACAGCAAGCATCATAAATTTGATACTCATACTTGTGAGTCCTTCATATTTCATACAAAGAATCAGGGAGAATAAAAACAGCAGAAAAAAAGCACTGAATGGAGTTATGAAATATCCACCTGTAAAGGAAATAAGGAAAGATTACCTTGGTCTCCTGTACTTGCCTGTGCTAGAACTCTGATGCTGAATGCTGATCAGATGCTGTGGGTTATGGTGGAATGTGGGGAATTATGAAATCAGGATTCCTTTCAGATGTACTCCATTATTTTTGAAGTCCTATTAATTCCCCATGTGTTCTGGCTAATGAAATAAGGAAAGGACCCTTTTAATCGGGGCAAGATGGGACTACTGCTCAGCTTGTACATGTTATGCAGCTGGACAGATGGGCCACTGTTTAGAGAAACATGGGTGGGAGGCTATTTTAAAAGAAAATGAAAAAACATTTGTTTAACTGCATGGCAACACAAATATTTTACCAGTTAAAGGCTGACTGTGTATTTCATTATGACAAAAGGTGCAGGCTTGAAGGGAAAAAAAATAAAGCAAAATGCTTCTTTCTAGGATTTAAGATATTCACTCTAGATGGGATATCCTAAACTTTGCTATAAATTCCTGCATTTAACTCTTGAAATTCTCACATCCCTTTTCTAATCTGAAGAAATCTGTTGGAAGTGCTTGCCAACACTTCCCATCAAATACAGATGCTATGCAGAAGTTCCTGCAGTTTTGTAGGGAGATCCTCGGCTCACCCAAGGTGCTGCCATTCTCATTCTTCTTTCCTTATTTCTTCTCCCTCTTCCTTTGCTGAGGCATCTCTTCCCTGAGGCTGTTCACATGCAGCCCTTGTTCTGTTCTGCACCTTGTGGTGTCCTCTTTTAGGTACCAGAGCAGAGAACTGCCTTTGTATTTCCAGCTCTAGGTGGTGAGCTTTGAGAAAAAGGCTAAAAACACAGGCTAATGATTTTGTTTAAATGTAACTATACCTGTGGGTATATGTACCTACATATATATGTATGTGCAGACATGAAAGATGCACATATATATTAAAAAAAATCACAAAAACCCATTTGGGATAATCATATTTTTCACAAATGTTGAGGAAACCAGGTAGTTGTACAGCTCATTCTCTGTGGTTACTAGCAAAACTTTTATAGATGTGTTAAGTTAGCTTGGTGGAATGTGAAATTGATTACAGTAATCAGAAAATGTAGGTGGTTTCACTTATTTGCATCACTTTTCTTACTGAACTACTTTAGTTTCCATGAGTATGATAGTTTCCAGCTGTGTTGCGATAGACATTTTGTAAAGATTTAGATATATCCCAAAATATTAATATATACCAAAATATGGACACTTTTTCAAGCTCTATTACCCCAAGCTCTTTGACAGTGAGCTGTAAATGAGTCTCTCTGCTGTGGTTTAGAGTATTCTCTTTCTATATAGGTTATATTTTAATTTCCACTCTTTAGAAAGGAAAGATTTAAAACACTAATAATTATTTGGGCAGAAAAAAAAAAAGAGTGCTCAAAGACTGGACGGTGGGTACCATTAACTGCGACAGGTGTACCTTTTGAGGGATGTTTAATGTGTGAAGCTTTGGTATTTGGGACTTTGAGAAGTGTACTGAAAGTGCCTGTTTGCAGCAGGTCCCAGGCCTGAAACACTGTGTGGCACAGCTTCAGAAAGATTTGTCAGCCTGAAAGCTGATGCAGCTGGAGCAGGATTTCAGTCTGAACCTAAGACAGATATGGACAGGATATATCATGTAAACATAGTGCACTCAGTGTCCTGGCTTGATTAATTTGTCTGTTCTGATTCACTTTGTAATAAAAAATGTAGAGGTATGACTGGCTGATTGGGTACTGAAAGTTCCAACATCAGAGAAAGAAAATAACACACAGAATCACTGGGTTGGAAGAGACCTTTAATATCAACGAGTACGACCCATGCAATTAAAACCAAGTGAACCCCCCAATTTTTATGTTAATTTATTTGGTTTCATTTTGAAGTGATCCCTGTTTCATACTGCTTAGAGGTTCAGATTCTCTCATTCCTCCTTTTTTTGCAGGAGATCTCAAAGCAGTAGAGAAAGGTGATTTATAAAGATGTGTTGTTTTGCTGTTTTACACTGAGGTAAACACAGGCATAGAGAGGTAAATAGCATGCCAGATAATGAGTCAAAACCAGGCCTTGCAATTTTGTGAGCTTCCTTCACTAGACAATACTGATTGGGAAATTTTGACTAGTGGGAAAATTGTAGGCCAAATGCTAGAAGTTGCCTAGTGAATCATTTTATGAGGAGATATCGAAGTTCACCACATGGTTATCATGTGGGTGTAAGTCTGACACTGTAATTGTATATGCATGGTGGTTCCTGTCTCTAAGCTGTACTGGCTTCAACAGCAAACTGAAATGCCTTAACAGATTCTTTTTATATATATACATATACACACATACAGTATGAAATAGTTTATCAAATTAATTTCTGGCATTCATTATAAAATCACTGATGAATTGTATAGATCAGTATTCTTTTGCAGAAGACAGTTTGGAATATAACAGCCTTATTATCTATTGAAATCAAGTGAAAATAACCAGAAGGATGTAGTTGACTGATTTTTTTTCTTCCATAATTTACCTAGTTTATCCTCAGGACTTAAAAAATTAGCAGATATAAAAATATGAAGGCTCCAATTGTGAAGAATGTTTAACATGTTTATGAGAAGTCCAATGCTAATTCAGAGGTAAAAAACCAATTCATAGGGTACCAAAACCAAATAAGAAATTTGTAAAGGATTTAAGCACTGTTTAGTGCATTGTATTGCAACTCAGATGGGAATGGAGCTCTGGAGTGAGGTGTGGTATCTAGGACTGCAAAAGAGTTAAATAGTAAAAAGAATTTCTAGTGGTGAATGTGACAATCTGACTTGAATTCAGATATCTAAGTTGCTTGGTCCTGTAGTTAGGGCTGAAAGAGAGCTGGTTTATGTGGCCCAGATGCAGTGTTTTGGAAACCCAAGGAGCAGGCAGTTCTGCTTTCTCTCAGCTGACAGACACAAAAAGCTGTGGATACAGTGATGCCAGTATGGACTGGCCAGGTAGACCGGGAGGCAGTGAACCTGTAGAGAAGGACACATGGAAAAAACTGAGAGAGGTTGTGCATAATGGGGCAAACCCAGAGTGCTGTGCTCAGAGATAAGAACCATTCTTCCTTCGCGGTGTGTGAAGATAGAGAAAATTGCTGTTGTGTGCAAGCTGTTAATTTGGACAAGGGAACTTGGTTCCATTGTGTGACTGTTATATAGGTTCCATTATGTACATGTATTTCCATACTGTACGGGTTAAATTATATAAATACACATATATATATGTAACCACACACTAATCTAGGGGGCTACTTGAGTAAAGAAACACAGCAGGAACTCACTTCCCTTTTCTTCCTCTCTTTGGGTCAAATATCCTTACATATTATGCATGAAATTTCCATGACTTGATGATGTTTTTTTCCTGGAAGTCCATTTTATTTTGCTGTCCATCAGGGCAGAGCATATTTTGACTTTTGCTTGGCTGTATGAAAGCAGTGCTGGAAAAGTGAGGAAGCAGATTTTCTTTGCTCAGTGTTGGCCACCAGAGTTCCCAAGGTCAAGGTGACAGAGCACTATAGTTACTCAGAGGTACAATTTAATGGACCCAGTTGAACTTGTGACGTGTCCAAGGCTAATCAGTGCCTTGTTCTGCACCAAAGCAGCAGGACTGTGTAGTATTTGACTGCTTTACCAGTGTATCTACTGTGCTATGCCTCTAGCTGCTGCTGCTGTGACAGCCTGACTCTTGTCAGGCTCCTGCACTGGATTCTTAGATCACTGCTGTTCTTTTACATGTTTTTCTACATAACACATGGATATTCAGGAAGAAAACACAGGACATGAAGTACCATATTCATGGAGGCACAGACTGTACCTGGACAGCTCTCTAGCTGCTAAATGGGAAATGATGCAGATAATTTGCTATCTAAGCAGCTTGGATCTTAAAGCACGAATTCATATTCTGTGTAGGGTGCTAATGCAGATTTTATTACTTACTCACTAAAAGAGTGTTGGCATACTTAATATATTTTAAGGAACAAATAGAACTTTTGGGAAACTGTGTACTTGCATTGTGCATATTAATGCAGTAGCCATACCAAGATGCCTCTAAAACACACTGCTAGGCTGAATTCTACAAAGGAAAATACAGAGACTGTAAGTTGTAAAGGATAGAGCCACCTATCACTATGCACAAAGTCTGTTTTTCATTAGATGTTAGCTCTTTTTTTTTCTTTATAAATAAACTAAGCAGTGTGTTTTCTGTCTCACAGAGGTGGTTTTATTCAGGAAAAAATAACAACTAAGAGGCAGCCAAAGAACACTAGTGGATGATACATGTGTCTGTGAAAACAGGTTCACGTATCTTAAGATGTGATTATCTTGGCTGAACAGAAGTTTAGACAAATAAATAAATGGTAGTACTGGCTGACGACAGTGATATCTCACAGTCGTAGAAGACTACTGTGAAGTTCAGACTATTTCTAAGCATATGAATGTAGCTATGTAGCTAATTTTATTAACATTTTGTTTGCCACTTTTTAAGCAACTCAGGTATTTGACTGTTCAGTAAATTGAATTTTCTATCTTTGCAAATAAGTGCAGTTTCCTTTTTTAGAAAGGTCATGTAAGTGGCTTTCATGTAATCATGTTAATCTTTTCCAAGGCAAGTTGTCTTTGTTCTTCAAGATTGGGACTACATGGTAAGGGAGTATAGTGGCAAAAAAATGGCAGAATGTACGTAAAAAGAAGACAAGCAGTATGGAGTGTTGACACATGGGTTTGAGGTTATAATATATAAAGGACCATGCCTGTGGTTCAGTTTTGTCACCTGGTAATTTTGGTCACTTGGTAATTTATCTGGAGAGGAATTGGATTGTGTTTTTCATTGACTGGCAGTTTTGGGGACACTGGGATTTGAATTCCCACAGTAACTTCCCTCCAGGCTGATGAACTTGTAAGCAAAATATAACGCCACAAAGGATTAAAAATGACTGAAAAGACACTTTTCAGTCATTTTTGTCCTTTAACGGTCAATTAGGGATCGTTTGAGAAAGGCAGGAGATTTCTGGGAATGAGCAGACATCAAGGCCAGCATAGCTGTTCAACATCTTATCCAACTTCCTACTATTGTGACCTCTGAGGAACGCTGTCAACGCTGTGCTGGTATGTCTGGAAGGGCTTGGGCCGCGATCTTTGTGGCCAAGATGTCAAGTTACAGAGAAAGTAGTTTTTCCCTCAACTGCTGGTAAAAAAGCAGGTCAAGTGGGGTTAATCTTGACTACTAATGATTCTGGCCTTTTCAGAGTGGCATTATTTGTGGTGCTGAACAGCTGCCTCTGCTGCTGCTGTTTGGACCCTGTATTGGCACTGGAGGCAAAGCTTTGCTTCTTTGCTGGTATCAGGTTGTGTTCCTCTGGGTGCTGGGTGACATTTCGGCTTGCCAGAGATGTGGATTGTGTGGCAGGAGGAGGATTGGGTCTGTGTGCAGTTTTGGTGGCGCAGAAGACTAATGAATATTTCTGCCGTTTAGAAAAAAGGAAGTTACTTAAAGCTTCATTTTGTCACTGGAATGTGAGAGTTCTTTTCTTTTGAAATTTTGTGTGGAGTAGGTTTGCTAAAAATCCAGTATTCAAAAACCTGGAGTCTCAAGTACCGTGAGGTTTAAGGAAATGTTTTCTATTTGGTTTGAGTCTTTGAAGATGCATTACCAGACTTTCTCCTGTAACATATTTTAAGAAAATATCATCATCTAACTTAATTTTGTGTGTTCAATGAACTTGTTGCAATAAATGGTAAACTGGGAAAGGGCAGAAATATACCTGTATTTGGGATGTTTTCGTGCATTGCTGCCTCTTTGTGAACAAAGAACAAAAGCAGAATTCATCACAGAAAGTTGGGGCTGTCTACTTTGAGATAGACAGAAGTGTATCTGTAGCTTCTGCCCAAGAGGGGAAGAATTCTCTGTTCCTTGCTTTTCTCTGTGCCTGGCCCAAGTATCACCTGGCCCATGGTGATTTCAAATGTTTTTCTCCTGCCTTCCAGTGTCTGAATGGGCACAGACTTCTTCCCAGTTAACATACAACAATCTCTTGTGCTGACTATTGAACTCTGATCTTTGGCTGGGTGCACTCTTGTTTCTTTAAGCACATGTGATGCAGAGCAGACCTGGAGCTGGGTAATTCATAAGAGCTGGGTGTTATTGGTATTACTACTACTTGAGTGAGCCTGTATTATTTTGCACAGCAGTGTGGTCACCTGGCAGCAGGTCATTAGCATTTTAGGTTTCTTTCCCTCACAACAATGCACAACATGCTAATTAGAGGGTTTTGAAAGCTAAGCAACCTGGTTTAAAATCAGACATTTTAATTTGCAGCTTTAATGGCTGTATTATAATAACTGGCTTGGCTTGGGGGCGAAGGGGAGAGAAGCACTTCTCATGTTCCAGTAGAAAGGTCCAATATAACAGAGGCTGACAAAATTAAAAACCTCATAATTTGACCTTTGCCTGGGATAAAAGGCTGTTTCATAACAATTTCCTTTTGTTCTTTGTTTAAGCCATTACTCCAAAAGGAGCCTCCGATTAATCTAAGTAAATGCATCATTACAGTCCTAATCCATGTCCTTCTGTCAGTGTCTGTTTTAATTAAATAAGAAACACTAGCAGAAAGATATCACGCACAAAGCTGTGATTGGAGAAAGAGGGTTGTTTGATCAGGGTGAGATTAAAAAAGGCTTTACTGTTTTGTCCTTTTGCTCTAGATGCCATAATGTAGGTTAAAGGAAGAGAACTTGTCTAATAGTTTAGCACATTGCGCCCCATTAGAATATCTAAATAACCAGATTTACCCATGAAGCTGTCCCAGACACTCAGTTATATACAGAACATTCACAAACAGACGATATGGCAACTTGGTTTGAGTAATTTGACACATTAATATGTTTGGGACTGTGTACAGAGTTGGCCAGAAATTATATTCAAGTTGCAGGTTTTTTTATATTAAATAAAACATTGATTAAAGCTATTTAGGTACTTTCTTTCTTTTCAGTACTTTTGGCTCCCAAATTGTAAACATGATTTACGGTGAGCCCCTGATTTTTTAAAAAAACATTTTTATTTCTCACAAATTCAGAACAATTATTTTACTTGAAGGATCCATTTAATAAATGTCATAATATCCAACTAGTTAATATTGCTAAAGCAATGCATATGTAAGAGAGTCTTCCTCAAGGTAGTGTTTCAAGATCCCTGTGGTGAGGGTTTTCTCCCATATCCCGGCCATTATTTGATGTAATGAAAAGAGAAAGTGTGCAACACAGAGATTGTTAATTAATTTAGCCTAACAAGATGAAGATAAATGAAGCAAAGCATGGATTGAATGAAGCAAGAGGTCTTATTTACAATTTAATACTACTTTATATTAGGCATTTTTCGATTTACAAAAGAAAGGAGTTTAAAATAAAGGTGTTCTGCAAATGCATGCAAGAAAATTTTTTATTTTATGAGCAGTTCCTAGAACTGCTGAAAATACCTTTTGGGTTAACCTTTAACTTTAAATTTTCCTCTCCTATTTTTTTTCCCTTTTCACAATTATTTTTCTTATTTTTATTTAAAATATGTTGACTAGGAATGAGAAAAATTAAACCCTAAACTTTTTCCCATTGAAATCAATAGCATATTACCAATGGAAACTCTTACAAACCCAAATGTTAGTTTTTCATTTTTTACATTAATCTGGAGTCACAGCCTATTTTTGAGTGATTTGTGTGTAGAAAGATGCATTAAGAGGTGTAACTGTAAAAATACAATAAGATGTGGTTTTAGTCTTCATTCCAAAGTGTGCATCTATTGTTGCTTGTGTTTTCAACAGTCTTATTGCAGTGAAAGCCAAGAGAGGAGTCCAGGATAGTGTTAATTAACAATGATTTTCTGTTATACAACTATGATTTTTTGATTTGGGTGAATATTTTTTCTCAAGACCATGTTTGTTTTAAACATTTGTGAAAAGCTGTAGTTTCTAATTTCTTAACAATTAAAAAACCCCCAAGATTAAAAGGCACATCAGAGATTTTAGATGCTTCTTCTTCCCAGTCCCAGATTTAAATAAAGACTGTCTAAAGCTAACAATAAGCTACAGTTTGCATCAGTTCAGTCACTGCAGCTCAAGGTGTATATTATTCAGTTTCCCAATGATAAAATTTAGGGTATAATTCTACAGAAGCGAAGAAAAAAAATGGCTCAGTCATTTTTGATATCTAAAAACTAATTAGCAAAAATAAGTCCTATGTTCTGACTGATTAGAGATACCTTTATTAGTTTGTCCTAAACCCTGAATTGTAAATGATGACCAAACATATTAGGCCTTTTTTAAAAAAAATAAAACATCCTCATTTTTACAGATGAATTGGGTCTGTCCACTCTTTGACCTTCTGCCATGATTGCTGTCTGCAAAGGAAATGCCTTCCTTCCTTTTGCAGTAGCTAGACGGGACAGCGTTATCTACAAGCAGTGTCACTACGAGCAGTGGTCGCCACAAATAGCATTATTATGGTCCCTATGTTTTTATCTTGGGGGTCATGAACAAATCCATGCAACTGCTTCTAAAGATTTCAATAAATAGGACTTTTTATCCAGACAATTGGCTTTTATATTACTTTTAAACAAAACTACTAGTCCATCAAGAGTTTCAAAAGGAAAACAATTCTACAGAGTGCTGGTATGGCAGCACAGACCAATCATTATGGCACCCATTCTCCAGTCCTTTATTTTTCAAGTCCACAACAATAGGTTGTTGATTCAATGGACAAGACCAGAACAATTAAGTTCTCTGTTTAGCAGCAGTGCAGCATTTTAATGCCCTCCTCTAATAATGGTCTCATTATTGTTATTCTAAGACTGGGCCTCAGGAGGAGGAATATTTGCTGGAGGTACGTCATTATTTTGCAAATTTCGATTAGCTCATCATGTTGTCTGTACTGTGAAAATCGTAGCTAATTAGGGCAGTCAGTTAGACTACCAGCTTTTGAGCTTATGAGTTAAAAGGTAGCACACTTGATAGGCCAATGATGTGAAAAAGGTGGTAAAAAGAGGGATTAGAGCTGTTGCCTTAGTAACTCTAACTTCCATCTGTGCGGGAACAATGGACCTGTGTTTCTCCACCACCTTGGTGTAAAAATTGGTTTTGTTTCGAAAGGAAGGGGCTTTTTATGACAATCTGGAATTCAGCCTAACAGGGTGTAGTTTTAGCTGTTAGAAGAGGCCATTGGAGGATAGGAAAGATGAAAGGTCATGGCGAGCTCCAAGGACATGAAAGGTCATTGTCTCTCGTAACAATAGTGGATTGTTTGGTCCCATTATTTCCAGCCAACTACTCAGTCAGGTGATAGAAAAGATACTACCAGTTTAGTCAGGTGGAACGGGAGAGAAAGATAATGCACCTACCAAAGAACAAAAGATAACTATAATTCGCCTTTATTAAACAAAGTTGCACTTATTTGTGACCATCCTCTGAAAAGGGTTGTTTACTGACTTACTATTCCAGCCTGCTTTGTTCAGCACTGCCTCTGTAGGCCATCACATCTCTGGGAAGCAATCCAACGTGTTAGAAAATGTTGTTTAAGCTTTCTTCCCATGAAGAGGAGCCCCCAGGAGCACCACTGATGTGATACTTAACAGTAAATTTAGTTGTTGTAGCTTTCTCACATTATTGGCGCTCTTAAAAGGTTTTCCTTCAAACACAGAATAAAATTAGCTATAAATATGAAATAAATTTGCTTCAAAACTTTATAGCATTTTATCATAAATTCTACAGCACATATTGCAGAAAGTTTACAGCAAACTGTATTAGGCTCTGCTGAACAGAGAGCAGAGACCTACACTTGTGTAAAAATAGATTAGCTATAGGACTACTCTTATGCAAAGGGAAATAGATTAAGTCTCATCTTTAAAGTCTCTATGCAGAAGCTTTAGGAGACTCTGTGCTTTTGTTTTAAGGAAAAAACGGAACTACTGTCATATTATTTAATAAAACAGCAGAGTTCACGAGGAAAGCATTTCTGTTAGTGAATAGAGCTGTCACCTCTTATATTTTTCCAAGAGCATCCAAACTCCCAATTTACTGTTTTTCAGAAAGGCTTTTTCTCCCTTTCTTATTATTCCCCTATTTTTGTAGCATTATGCCTTAGTCATCCATGCAACAAGTTTATTTTTCTTTTCCTCTTATCTCTGTCCACAATCAAAGCACGTCCCAAGGTGCGTCACATATCTCCTAAAGACTAATTTTTTTAGGTGAGCATTTTCAGAATGTTCCCCATTCTTATATGAGATCTCTGAACTCTTTCACCAGGCTTGTTTTATAATCTTTTTACTTATTTCACAACAGAGCTGCCAGAGCTGTATTGAATTTTTATGAAACTGATAACATATGTGTAATTTACTACTATTACACTTGAAAATAAAAATGTATAATTTTTAGGTATCCCATCTTAAACTGTTCTGACCTCATTTGAACTCCCCTTTTTAGCTATTCTGGGCCTCTCTTATCTCATTTTTACTCCTGGCCACTCTTGCTCTTGCTTTCTGACAACACAGATGCGTGGCCTTGCACAAACTGATAACTGTGGCAATTTCTCAGCACACTATTCACTAATAAAAGATGTTATTTTCAGAATTAGGCAGGCATGTGTCATACTTGCTCACTGGCTGAAGATGAGAGGTGGAGCTGTGGCTTCCTGGGAGTGTGCAGTCGTATGAGCCATTGGACTTTACAGCTCCCAGGTTGTTGATGCATTGTTTTGCCAGCAACTAGGTTTAGTAATTAGAGTCTTTCAGGGAAAGGAAGTCTTGCTTTAAGTGTTTGTAAGCTTTTAGTTTTTTAAGATAATCTATTCTTAATTTTTCTCTTTAGCTTGCTATTTATTTCTTGTTTATCTGCTAGCCTATGTTTTGTTATTTTTGTATTACAATGAGCCGAACAGTGTAGGCTGTTGAGTTCAACATGGGAGCCCTGCAAAGGGTTAACCAGCAGAGAATTACAAATGAACTATCAGGAAAGTTGATTATTAATCCAGCAAGAGAGAAAATATCCTTCCAGTTAGCAAGAATTAGAACCTGAAGAGCTGATAATATTGTTCGGGCTGTCGGTGTGGAATGGCAAAACCAGGTAAGCTAATCATCTTCTCAGAGGAACGAAATCTTTTCTTTCTGTTTCTCATTATAAGAGAGTTTAGTTTTTAAAAGAATCTTTGTTATTTTACTTAAAATATCAGCATGTGAAACAGCGTATGTTGATCCTCAGTTTCCTCAAATGAATGAAAGAAATTAAACTTGTGTTTAACTTTGGTAAGAAGATACATTTCTAAGCCGTATTTCTAAGCTACGCAATATATGTAACTGTGAAATATCATAACAATTCTTTCCTGGTTTGCGGTTAAGTGTGAGAACTGATTACAAAACCTGAAGAGTCCTTTGCAATTGCAAGCTAATATATTACGTAAGTTGGTCTTTCGTTGTGCTTGGACATATTGTGGGGGTTTACAGGAACTTTTATGTTGCAGAGCTCTTTCATTCAGTTATGAGATTTCGGTTTTCACACATATGAATGATTTATTTAAGTTTGTTTTGATATTGTGAACACATTTCTGTTTGTTAACAAGCTTTTTTTTTTTTTTTTTTTGTGGGGTTTCAAAAATCTATGATCTGGGGTTAGAAGGAAATGGATGTTTGGTAAACATTCCACTGTGTTTGTATAGAGAAATGCAAATGAAACCATTAGGTCAGTTTAATTCAATCTCATAATTTTGGTAATTTTTTAAAAACTCAAAGCCCTGTCTTGGGAAAACTTTCAAATTTGTGCCCCTGATACTAATAAATAGGTATGATAAACATTTGTATTTTTCAATATAATCTTCACTATTTAGCTTATTTTAGGAGTTGTGTAAAAGTTTTTAAGTCATAGTCTAGTACTGTGGAAACTAGAAAGTCTGTATAGAGCATTAGATAACTTTTCCTAATTGTCTGCTGTTAGTTAAATTAGTAGTACTTAAAAAATTCCTGATTTGATTGTAGAATAGGATTCAGTATGCACATGATGTGACTACAGCATCTGTCTGGGTGAAAAAAAGTCCAGATTTTAGCCTGCTATGTATGAAATAGCCCGAAAGCTGTATGAAAGGGATTGTGGTGATACAAGAAGGAAAATACAGATAAAACCAGAAAGTATTCCAAATTTAAAGCCTGAGCCCCTGTAGCAATGTGGCTTTATAGTGCAACTTTTCATGAGCCATAGAGAAAGGAAGAAACCTTTTAATTTTGGGAATGGGATTGAGATGTGGCCTCGGGCAAAGGAGAAAGAGAAAGGAAGAGGAGGCAGTGGGGAAAGTGAAAGGGAGAAGTGGCGTTTGTCTGACAGCGTCACTGCTCCGCATGTGACTTTGGCCTCCTCGGGCACAGGGACAGCTGCTGGCCAAGTTCTCTGAAGGGCGTCTCACCACGTTACAGCAAATTAAAGTCCTAGAATTTGCTGATGATGGAGCTATCAGGGCCACAAATGGTGGCATTTCGGGAGCTATGCTAAATATTCAGATGTACATCGAGGCAAATGACTTCTCGAGGCACATTTTAGCTGAGTATTTTAAGGAGAATGGGGACAACGTAAATAAGCTGCATTTTCCGAGTTTGAACACCAGCATCTAGGAAATATATAAAGAGCAAGAAACCCAATGATGAAAAAATTATCACACAGGAAATGATATACGTAGAAAAAACAAGATTGTAATTAGTGGAGGAAAGTAAGAAACTGATTAGAGGAATGAAATTTCCCAGATGTTTAAGGAAAAAATGAAAGTTAAATTAGATAAGCTCTTTTAACTAGTATTGGAGAGGAATGCTTCCTTCAGAATGGGAAAGCTAAACTTAAAATTAGAAAAGAGCTGGCAACTTGAGTTTAGCTCAACTGTTTTCCTGCACGAGTGACTCTTTGGAATGCTCTGCTTGGAACATCATCAGGAACAACTAGTATAGAGCTGTTGAGGAAAAAATAAAACACAAAATGAAACTCTCTGTATGCTTATTTGGAATGATTAAGATAATTGTATTTCTTATGTGTGTACTAACCCACAAATGAGACAAATAGTTTGGATTTTGAAGTAGCACTTCAGGATTTATTGTATTTCGTGTATATATATATAGTTGACACTTGAGCTCTAGCAATGTACTGGTTCAACTGGTTCCCCTTAAAATTAATTGTAAGCATTAGCCTATTGACAGAATCCTAAATCATCAAACACTACCTGCAAATGAACAGGAACAGTCTTGACCCCCCTCAGCTATAAGCCAGTGTAAATTAGCTGTTATTTAATTATTATTATTTATTTCAACTGGGATAAAAGTAATGTTCTTAAGCAAAAGATAGAAACAAAAGATAGAAAGCAGAAACTCTGGGATTTTTGTGTCAATTCCAGTCACTTGTTTCAACAACACAATAGTGTAACCTGTGAAAAATGTCCCCCTACAAGGCAGTTTAGCTGGCACCACTGCTTTTGTGCCAGTTCCTGTTCTCAGTTGTGTATTACAGGAAAAAAAAAATGGAGAAAAAAACCCCAAAACAACAAACGTCAACCAAAAAAGTTAGACGTGTCTGGAATAGGTTGATAAGAACATCATCTGATTTACTGGAACTAGTTTGACTGAGCAGGGTGTTCATGTTAAGTAAAATTTTATTTTCTTCAACAAAGACTGTGTAGATTCCAACCTGTTTAAAAGCTTAAGGTCGAGGAGAGATGAAGCTCCAGAGGTCTCTGACTGACTAGACACACATCTGGAAACACAGCTGCACTCAGGGGAGGCTGCAGAAGCAGTTAGCCTGCAGCAAGCAAGCCATTCTTGTCACTACATGGTTGGTGCAGTAAGATGAGATGATGCAGTGGGTGGAGCATAAATATCTATATGTTGCTTGATTCTCTACTTTATAAAAACCAGTAAGTAGCCAGCAAGAAGCTTGTCTACACAAACAGATGGCCAAAGCAAAGTTTGGGCAAGGTTATTTTTGTTTCTTGGACCACACCTTGTCTGTGATGACAGTACTGGAGAGAGAATGTGTTTCAGTTCATTAGGAGCTCAGTGGAGCTACATGGATAACACTGAAGTGTTTTATAAGATTCAGTGTAAAGCTGCACAGTTCAAAGAAGCTCATGTCTTATTAGCTATGGCTAAGGTCAGTTATCCACACAATGAGGGGGAAACTCTTTCATAAACAGGTAGATAAATATGGTGCAGGTGGTGCTTAGCCTTGCTTCTGGCTGTAATATTACCAAAAGAACAACTCCAACTTTTACAGAGTCCTTATGGAGCATCAGCAACATAGAGTGGTCAGATACAAAATTACAAGGTTGTGTCATGGAAAAAGGACAAAGTTGGGGCACTTTTGTGGCTTTGCATACAGGTGTCTGCAAGATATTAAAGAGAGACTATGGAATCATTAGAACTCTCCTTCTCCTTAGAAGAAAATAAATTTTAAAATGCTAGGGCTGAAAAAACAAATTGGACTTACCTTATCTAAGCATCACAATACAACAGGCCTAGTGTCTTGTGGGTTTTACTTTCTGCAAACTCTGTAGTGTTCCATGTGTTTCAAAAAAGCTGGTTACACACATAGGTATTTATTAGCACTTGATCCATGTCTGATAACATAGCAAAATTATATAAAATTTCATTTCGCCTTTGAGGCTATCATTTTTACTGTCTTATGGAAAATAATTATATTTTAAACAGCTACAAAAAGAGAAGAGCTTGAAGAGTTAATTGAATCACATGCTGCTAAAGGAAAACATTTTCTTTCCTTTTTTTCCTCATCTGAAGTAGGAGTTACATGTGTTCCTCATTACACCCACATATTCCAGTAGTGTTTTAAAAAGACATACTCATGAAGCAGTGTATTCTCAAAGACACATTATTTTCAGCTACTAAATCCTGGAGCAATCAAACACGTGCCATTTTTCACCTTCTGAATAGAGTTCTGTGGCTGTAGTGGATGATGGCACATAATATCCATAGAACTGTAAAATGTAATCCCCTACCTGTCTTGACTACACAGGTTTTGGGTGTATTTTTATAGATGCCAGAGGAAAATATGCTGGCATTTCTTTCAAAGACAGTGCAAATTAGTGTTGGTGTAGTTATTAATTATTCTGCAGTCTTTAGGCCAAATGTTTTAATGGTAGTAAAAAACAAACAAAACCAACCAACCAAGACAGAACCCACAGCAAATTTACTTTAACTATAGTCACCCAAGTTTGTGAGAGCCAGAGGACAGCAGACTGAGTGTTTTCCTACAAATGGGACTGGACTGATGAGGTTGTGACGTGCAGGTGTTCAGTGTCAGAGGCAAACAGGGGTGGTCAGAACAAAGTGGAGATTTTTCAGGGCACTTTCTGCTTCAATAGGTCAGACAAGCAAACTCCATGGTGCTGGGAGGAGGCCAAAGCTGGACACTTCAGTCCTTTTGGCCTTTCTACCTCTGAACAGAAACGGATAAAGTAAAAAATATAAAACAGTTTGTCTGCTGTCTAATAGGTGATGCTCATGTGCAAGTTTCCTGGCATTTTACAGTGGAAGAATCATGTATTTAAACCTCAGTGAGCATTGTAGTAGCCAGATCCTAATTGTTTTTGCTCTTTATTTTTTTATTTTTAAAGCAAAGTTTTCATCAGTACTGTGCTTGTCTAGTTCTAATTTAAAGAATTGTTCCACTTCCATATTAACTTGGATTTTTAAAAAGTCACATGTAAAAGCATACACCCCACTTTCTTTGCATGAAAAATATCAGCTAAATCACAAATGTCCTTGTTCTTTCTTTACCAAGGTAGGCTTTTAGCATTTATTGAGGTAATAGATATAGTTTGCTAGTATTTATAGAGAATCTTTCTTGTCTGTGGTTTTTCAATACACTGCTTTTTCTTTGAAAAAAGTATTTTTAGGACGTTGTTGATTCATCTTTCTACTTTTCCCATCAGTTGTAGTCTGCTTAACACTATCACCACCTTAGAGAGAGCACAGCGTTGAGGGAAAACAAAGTAGCTGCTGGTGACCCCGTGACAACTGTCTGGTAAACCTGATTACTAACCTAGAGCGTTGTTTAATCTGAAGGCCAAACAAAACCCTGCAGGAGAGAAACATTGTTTTGTTCTAAATGCCTATTAGGAAGGGAGCTGCTGTGTTATAAGCAGCAGAATAATAAGCCTCCCTGGCTTGTCGGGGTTCAGATCTGGGCATTCAGTGCAGACTTGCCTAGACTTCCTATTGCAAAGAAAGAGCTAAGTTTTGGAATTGATGTCGAAGTCAGCTAAAACAATAATCAGTAATAGCAGCTTTGTGTTCCAGGGAGGATCAGAGTCTGCTTTGAGCTGTACTGATGTAGTTCTAAAGATAGGATATGGACTTCATTAGGGTTATTCTCTTCTGCACCCTACAGCTGTGACATGGAATCCAGAGTTACTATGTCCTCTGTCTCCTGCTATCTGCTTTTAGCTGTTTTGTTTTCTTTGCAAGGAAAGAAAGGAATGAATAAAAGTGACTACTTCATCTACTAGTATCACTAGTAATTTCTGCATTGTATGAGAAATGTTACTTTCCCGTCTTCCCAAAACTGAAGTTTTCAGGGAATAAATTAGAAAGAAAGCTCAGTGCTAGCAAATAAATTATTGAGCCTTTCCATAAATGTTTTTTTGCCCTATCACGGCATTCGTTATCCTTTAAGGATATAAACAACATGCCTTAGGTCACAGATGATCATATAAGTTGTAGAAGTTTTAATTCATCAGGGGTGATGTTCTCAGCTCCAGCATTGAAGCACCAATTTTAATATAAAAAATATGCCAATATAGTAAAATACCTCTTCAAAAATTATTAGAACTACACAAAATGCATTGACTGATACCAACCAAATCTAGAGAGACTGAATCATACAGTAGGCAATTGAAAGAAAAAATATTTTTTTGTTAAAAATTATATTGCTTTGCGAACCTGTAATATTGTTTTTAGAATCAGAGTGGGAAGAGATCTCTGCTTTAGAAAATTTGTGAGCAAGCACTGTATCAGTTATTGAAGTTCTCACTACTACTAATTAGCATAGTGAATTCCATCCATATTATGTATAGGTGTGTCAGTCTAAACAACATATAATTATATGCAGGTTAGAGAACTTTTACCTCCATATTTATGTATCTCTGTATATAAGCATGCACACAAATACATAGACACATGGATACAAGGCCATTTCATCCATTATTTATATGTATTCTCCATATGCAAATACATAGGTGAACATACATATGCATCTAAAGATCATGTATATATATGTGCACAACAATACCCTTTGTGATTTTCATACTAATATTTGGTGCAAAGCTTCACACTCCCTTAAAAATAATCTGTCTTCCATATAACTCTACTTTCAGAGATGAAAATCTATAATTTAGAGGACTAATACACTATCAGCAGAAATTATTGAGAATTACTTGATAATATCAGGAGTAGATGAGAGTGCTTATGATTCTTCCAGGCCATTGGTAGCAATTGTATTTGTGTAATGCATGGGTCAGTTCTACTCCAGCAATGGGCCCCTGGCCATCCTTGTGTTCTACCTTGCACTTGCAGGATTTCTATTATTAAACAAATAGAGAATTGGACATTGTACATGTTTAATTATTAGCTAAGATATTATTAAAGTTGTGTTTAGAGATTATAGAGACATTATCAATATTTTTGCCAATTTTAAAAAAAATCTTTTTAAATTTTTTTAAGAATTTCAGGAGAAAAATCTTTAAAAAAATGTCTTTCTGACAATATCTGTAGTAGTCCATGAAGGACTTGAGTCTCCTAATTTATGTAGTAGTCTGGAACATAATTCCTGTTCTCATTGTTTCTGTTACCATCTTCTGTAGAATACCATCATCTTCTATTGTGATATTATATCGTGAAAACTGAAAATTAACCTAATCAAAATAGCTTTCAGATTTAATAGCTTAATTAGATTTTTTGTGATTGCAAGAAAATAGGGTATTTTTAATAGCTTTGTTTCTTATAAGACTAAGTAAGTATTAATTCTGTTTTCTAGTATTCGTCCTACTTTGCTGATCAGACTTCTTTAATTATAAGAAGTGTTTATCACTTCTCTGTCACATAAAAGATAATAAGGTACACATACTTTACAGCTTGAACCCACAGGATATGTTTTATTGCATCTTTGAAGTCAGTGGACAAGTGATTAACCCCCAAAGTTGCACCAATATTTTTAATAACATTACCACTGATGGTTTTATTTTAATGATAAGATAATTCAGGGATTTTTTTACATACAATTTCAGAAAACACTCATTCTCATTATATGATGTTACAGAGTTTTTGTGGAATTCCTGGGATTCGTGTGTGTTTGGTAGAGATTTGCTATTGGCCTGAGAGTATCAATACTGAACTACTGAGTACTTGTACATTTGTGTTCAGTGGTGGCCTGAGAATCATGGACTAGTAATAAGGGGCCAAAAAAAAAGGGGACTTGTGCTCCATTTTGGTTTCAACAGCTTTATTCCCACCTAAAAACTTTGAAAACTGTCAGTAATTTGTTCTTCCTGCCAGGTGATTGTGGACTCACTGGTAATATTTTGCTGGCTTTACCATTTTAGTTTGCAGATAATCTTTCCTTTTTTTCTCTTCAGTGCTATTTAATGCCATTGCCATAGCTGAGGACCCAAGTCTCTCTCTCAAGTGGTATTAATATAATTTCATGAAACCTCATAAAGACTATTAAGCTTCATACAGGCACCTGCACTTTGCTTATAAATTAGACATCAGATTACAAGGTCAGGCATGAAATTTTCATAATTTAGAAATAATACTGGGTCAAGACTTTTAATACATTGGTTTGTTGCCTTATGGCTTTGGATAGTGCCATTTTTTCTCTCTGCTCTGTCACAAACATGGCATGGTTACACGACCTTTGTTATCCTATTGTTCTGGTTTATAGGTTGATAACCATTCTGTGAGCTGTGGACCTGCCCCTGCTGCATTCCCTGAACTAAAGAGAAAAAGAAAAACAAGAAAGAAAGGAAAAAAGAAACCCCCCTCCACTAACCATTAAATTGTAGGGTGATCTGGAGATAAAAGCAGAATCTCTTTTTTGCTTTTCAAATATTTGCTTGGCCTTCAAAAGGTATTTGCCTTTTGTGTTTACATTGGATTTATTTTTTTGGCCGACATGCAGAAAGAGAATGATACATTAAAGAATAATGGACAATAGTGAGGAAAATGCTCTCAGTTTTCACATCTAGCCTGTATTTTCTACTTTAGGTTTATTTTTTTAATCTTGTCTACTTCTATTTAAATAGAAACTGCTGAGTATTGTAAAGGGTTGTAAATGTGAAAGTATCAGATGAAGTACAGTACAAGAAGATTATCTACAGGTTGGCAGGCAGTAATGAGAGTTGGCAAAGTGCCATTTTCCTCTATGAACCTTTGGGACCTCAAGTTATTCCTGTGTGTGGCAGAACAATGTAAGGCTTCAAAAGCCAATGATCTGTCACTTGCAGGAGTGCTTTCTGCAGTTTCTGAGAGAGGCAGGTGAGGTTTGTCTCTGTAAAGTTGTATAAATCTTCACCAAGGCAAAAGGAAATATGCTTTGGCTGAGAGTTGATGTCTGTGTCATATCATCTTCAATTCTTTCCCTCTGGATGGCATTAGAGCTTCCTTGGAACCTGCATTGTCCCTTGTGGATTTACTTTCCTTGAAAGAGCAGGGTTTAAGCAAGTTTGTATAAAATGTAATTTAATTTAAAACCCCACACTCAAGAGAAGTAGCACTTTGTGACAATTGCCTGTTCCCAGGTTATCTTTTTTTTTTTTTGCTCAAGTCAGTCCCTTTGTCATTTTACACACAACTACTGCATCACCAAAAGCTTGTGATTTTGCTATAGTGAAGTCATGAGATGAAGATATTTCCCGTATCTTCTTACTGTAATGTTTAATATTTTTGATGCTACTAACTTAAAAACAAACATGACCCAGTGATTTATTTGGAACACCTTGATTTATGTGCTTGGAAAACACGGGCATTTATAATAGATAAAAATATATTTCACCACGTGTATGTCATAAAGCTCTTAGTATGTTATAGTTTGTGAAAATTACAGTCAGTTAATAATGTGTCAGCTCCCCACTGTGTGCTTTGTAGGATACTGAATGGGTGTTACAAGATTTATTTGCTGGATTTTGCAGGTTTTCTGTAGCGTGTCAGATGCCTTGCTGATTGCTTGGTGAAGCCTAGAGCATGAGCTCCCTCCTGCAATGTTTACTTTAAGTCAATACACATTTGCTTGAAAGTATGACAGGATTAAAATCAGATCACCTCCTCGGAACTTTCCTAAAAGCCTGGATACTCTTTAGTGAGACTATTGTGTGCAATTTAAAGGCACACTTATGTGGGAATCACAAATTTACTTCATAGTTCTTAGAATTACAGGGAATGGAGTGGAAATAAAATGTGTATTGTAGTGTTGCTAAAGTGATAATAATATTGGAAATAATTTATATACTACTCTGGGATTTTAAAGGGGGGATAAGGAGTTACTTTATTGACTTTGTTCATAAAGTTGTTACAAGGATTCTCTCTCCTTTTAAAGCTTTCATTCTTATGTAGTTCCTTGACCTGTTCATGTCTTTTAATTCTTTCATTCATAGAGAGAATTACTTGGCCTTGTTGATACAGTGCTATTTTACACCTAAAATCTTAGAAAGTAGGAATGCTCAGTTAAGTTTTGAGTTCTTTTTATTCACTATCTTTCCAGTGATTTTTATTTTCTTGCTGGAAATACATTTGAGCATTTCTGTTTAAATGTTTACATTCATGTCCTGCAGTGTGGGCAGCCTTCGAGTTTGGTTAAAGGGTGCAGAAGTACCTGTTTTTAAAAAATATAAAATCCTGAAGACAATTGATGACTGGGATAAAAATTGTAGGCATGTCAAGATGGCAGTCAACTTGGGCAATGCATAGGTGATGTCTGTGGTGTTCCATTGAACTGCCACATGGAATGTTATATCAGGATAACATGGTTTGAAGTGGATGGGTAAATTTCTGTGTGACTTCAAGAGCATCAAGCACCAGCTTGTGTAGCAATTGGATTTAATAGGCAAAAAAAAAAAAAAATCAAAGGGAGTTTAGAAAAAGAGAAATTATGTGAGCTGATTTAGGATTTGAAGCTCTTGTCTGATGCTAATAAAGTTTTCTGATGTCATTCTTTTTGTAGCTATAATGTACACTACAGAAATAATTTGTATAATGTGTGCTTGCGTGTACTATCTTGAAAGAGGTATATGTTTATAATTTCTGGCTTTCAGATTTAAATCTGTGAACACAGCAAGAGCTCAATGAGTTCTGATAATAATAGTCCTATAATGCAGAGATCCTGAGAACTTCCTTGCAAATGTAAGGAGTCATTCATCTCACAAAAGTGGTAGAGAAATAAACTTGCCAGAGTTGCAAAGAATCATTTCTGCAAAGGTCACATAGAACAGATTAGACCATAATCAAAATATTTTTGAGACATCTTATGGTTTTGAGCGAGGTATTTAAAAAGAAGCTTTGAGAATTGGTGTTTTGAGAAGTATATTTCGGATCTACCACTTTGTCCACGTTTCTATCTCATGAGCCCTAAACACACACATATTAAGAAATACAGGCTTTAATTCCCTGTCTGGATTCTACTGAGACCATATATCAGGAGAGTAAGGCTCTTTTCCAGGTAATTATTGGGGGAATTATAACCCTTATTTTCCAGATAATTATTGGGGGAATTATAACCCTTGTTTTCTTTCTGTTTCTCTTTCCC
>JANPWX010000452.1:2834581-2839170 GCA_024734555.1 Trochalopteron elliotii | reverse complement strand
TGGCAAATTTAGAGGAGGCATTCCCAAAATCTTCTCATAGTATATTACTATGCTGGAATAATTCCTGTTCAGCCTTTCAGTTGGTGTCAGGTGACAACTGTCTGGTAGGTGCTGGGCACACATTTGGTCCGTCAGGCACCTTAATCTGTCTTTCAGTGGTTTGAGCTTAACCTGCTCTCTGGGCTTATTTCAAAGTGCCTCCATCTCTCCTTTCCTCCCCATGCCCCAAAAGCCAGTGCCTGGTAGAGCCACCTGGGAGAGCACCAGGCATCTCTTGATGCTGCTATTAACCATCCAGGAGGAGGATGAGTGGGGAGCACTCCACAGCCTCAGGTCCCCTTCAGAAAGGTCTGGTGCCAAGGCTGTGAGAGCTGGTGCTGCCTGGAGTGGGGACTAGGGGGAAGTGTGGACCCATTCCCATTGGTGATCCACGAGGTCTGCCTAGTAAAGCTGCACTTTAAAATATCTCAGGTGAAATCCTGATTCTGCTGAAGTCACAGGGTACTTAGGTATTCATTTTATGTCAGCAAGGATTTCACCAGTATTTTTATTTTGCAGCTGTAGGCGGGGGGGGTGGGAAGCCTGAACCAAGATGAATGTGACTTCACGTTGTGAAATAGATTCTCTGCTAGTTTCATCCTTGCCTTCCTCCCATCTGAATAACTGTAAATGATGTTCTCTGTTAATAAGTGTGTACTTTGTCTAAATTGCATTTATTTTTCTTTTGACATATATACCATTTTACTATTAATCATCCCTTTCTGCTCTTTACTGTACAAAGACACTGTTGTGCTGATGGAACATATTTAATCTTTGGTATGTTGTATTTTATTTCTATTGTTGCTTTCCCATTTCTTTATGGAAAATCTTTCTTTATTGACTCTTAAATCATGGGTTAAGCCCTTATTGAAAACATGTTCTGTATGTACTTCTTGTGAGTGAAAGAAGTTCTTTTGAGGTTATAGGCTAGGCTTATACAAATACTTCACTATACAATAAAAATTCAGAGGTCTCCTATATGTTATCTAAAGCTAGAAATATACACATTTACTCAGCAGCACATCATAAAAGAGATGCATACTATGTTCATGTCTGTCAGTTCCTTAAGTCATCACTCTACAGCCTTTTTTAAATTCTCTTTTTATTGAAACCAAGAAACAAAACAAAGACAAAAAAAAGCAAAACCAACATCAATTACATGTCAACATGACATCAAACAGCATAATATATCAGAAAAATACATGTATGATCTGGTGACTCAATGATTCCTGTCCATATGGCATTTACAGAGAGGTAAAGAAAAGGCAAATACCTACACATATATATTAGGAAAAATGTCCAGTATAAAATTGGCCATCGTGACAGCATCAGAAAGCTCTCAGCTGAGATTACTTGGAAATAAATAACACACAGAAGAGGAAGAGAGGTTCCAACAGTCTTGCTCTTATATATATTTAGAGTTTTGTGCAATGAGCGTTGTGCAGGTATAAATCTTTGGTTAAAAAGATTACTTTAAGGATGGAGATACTCTGCTTCTTGATGCTAGGTTCCAGGTTTATAGATGGATGTGTAGTACAGCTGCATGCAGAGTGATGCAAAAATGCAATGAGGGAAAAAAAAATCTCTGAAAATAAATGTGACTATCTGGTGAAACTATCAAAATGAATACTGACTCCAAGCCTATTTGTGTATTTGCTGAAAGACATATGAAAAAGCCTCTTTGTATAAGTGCTAAACACATGAAAACCACTGAGAATCAGTTAAGCCCCTAAAATAATAATCTGGGAATTCCATTCATTATTATAGCAAAGGGCATCATAACTTTATGGTAAGTAGGGAAGGGTGGGAGAGAGGTGAGACTGTGGGGGTGGTAACTAGAGAAAGAAAACCCAGAAAGATCCAGAATCAAACACAGCCTCTGTTATTTGAATTTGTTGTTCGTTTTCAATGGAGTGATAACTGGAACAGCTCAGCCTGAACTGCCTGGCTCGACACTCCCCGTTCTAAGGAACTTGGATGTGTTTCACAGCTTACATCTGGACAACAGGGCACAGGGAAAAAAAGGCACAAGGATGGATCACATTCTCTTCGCACAGTTAGGGTTTGAATCTAATATAATAATAAATGTATGGACAAAGAAAGATGTGTACACCTAGACACATACATTTATGTATCTATACACGTGTTCATATGTATATAAATCCAGATTAACAAGGGATTTCTCCTCATTTTTCTGTTAGGCTCAGTTCACAGATCTGTGTTCTCTCTCTTCAGAGTCAAAAGAAGTTACCTTCTCGAATTTATTTATTTTTTTTTTCCTTACCCAAGCTGACTATTTATTCCGTGCTATCTGAGATCTCTTTTTGTTACTCTTATTACAAGTACAGCTATAGGCCTCAAAGGAGGTGATAAGTGACCCACTGGACCTGGAAATGGTGCTTTCTGTGAGAGCAGGGAATACGTAATGAGCTCCTTATCTTATCTTTTAGATCAGCGATACCTTCAGCGAGACCACTTGGTCAATATTGTACATCTCACTCTACGGCCACGTCTCCCCAAAGCAGTGACAAAGTGTGTTGTCTGTGTTGGCTTCTCTGGATGGCAGAGCAGGGCATAGTGCAGCACAGAGCCTGTGGGGAGCAGCAGCTCCTGAGGGGAAAATCGCAGCACATGGAAACCTCAAAGGAAATTTAAGAAGGGACAGTGTGAGTGCGTGTGCGTTGAAGTCTGAAGGCAGAGAACTATGAGGGCTATGTGGAACATTTCCTGGAGCTTACCGCTCATAAACATGGCAGGATTGTCAGCCCTGCAGTGTCCATGCCTTCCCTCTGGGCCCCTGCCATGTCCCTGCACCCATCAGATGCTGCCTCCCAGCCCCATGGTGGGAGCTCCTCATGACATTCTCCTGCTCGTGTTTTAGCACTCTCCCACCCACCAGCTCTTCAGCTGAGGAAGGGATATTTCAGTATTCCTTTTCAGTGTCCCTCTACACTGTCCCCCAGATACTTGGATGTCAAAGTTCAGAGGACAAGGGTAACTCCATTTCTCCTGTTCCATTTTGTCCTCGTTACTTCAGGTTGCCAAAGGCAGGGAGTGTAAACTAACTTAATTTTTCATTTGTTTTGAGTGAGCTAACAGTAAACCACCAACTGTCATATCCCACAATTTATTAAAATGGTGTGTATAAAATACAACCTCAAATAACAACCAATTCCTTTGTTTCCCTGCTCTATTATGATTTCATTGTAAAATTTATTTTTCAAAATTGGGCTCGTTCCATTCTCCTACACAGAAAATCCCTGCTGTCACCAAAATACTTTGGCGTATTATGTGTAATATCTTTAAACCTTTACAGGCAGCTGACATCTCCTCATTTGCCTCATCTAGAGACAGATCAGTCCCTCTCTGTAGTCAGTACAAGAGAAATGCAGCCTTTTCTGGAGCAGGTTGGCAGCACTGATGTGTAGATATCGTTCCAAAGGAATGTATAGAAGCAGTACCATGACCTGTAAGGACCAACCCATCCTGGAGGAGAGAGAGAACTTCAAACTTTAACACTTCCTTCCAAGCTACTCCAAAACCTCTTTAATGTGAAAGTGTCTCTCTTGGAAGCATAAAAGATTTAGTTCTTTTGCCCCAGGCAGGACTTTTAAACCTAATACTTATATAAGTAAACTGTCCCCTCTAGTTCTCACATTAACTTATAATGCCACACTGGCAGGCTTATTGGTTATATTTTGGGTGTGTGAAACAGGCAGCTGCTGGAGATGGGCTGGCAGGCTGACATGGGCTGAGGTAACATTAGCAGCAAGATGGATTTTGGTGCTGACTGCAGCCTTAAGGGAAATTCCTGAAAATGTTTCTCTTATATACTTACTGTAAGTAGTCCCTTTTTTTACATGTTTGAGTATCAGTGTGATATTTCTGCATTTCATTGTGTTTCATGTTTCTGTGCAATGAGATGAAGTATTGTGCTGCTGACAATATTTAAATAAAAGCCTGGGTGGCATTTTGCAATGAAAATGAGAAGCTTTTTTTTTTCCCAATTTAAGTTAGCATGAGACAAGAACACAAGTCTCTACTCTTTCAAGGAATTTATAAAGTTGGCAGTGATGTGGTTGTAGTAGTATGCCACAGTTACCTTTTGACAGCTTCATTAGCATTATGCAAATATTTCTGTCAATTTTTGAACGAGCTGCATTTGCGATGGAAAACCTTACTGTGTGGACAGGAAAACTTCGCACAAAGTGTAGATTTAACACCCTCTTGACTCCAAACTTTTAAGGATAATTGTCTTTTTATTTTGCTTTGTAAACAGACACATTTGAACTTAAAATCTGTAATAAGAGGGAACTTGTAATAAGGGAGAACTTGTGGCAAATACTGTGACCTTCAGTAAACTGAGGAAAGATACCACTTCTAATCAAAGGCAAAAGCCATGATCTTCCTTGTTGTAACTGACTGTTGACACAAGAAAGGCCAGGCAGATTGACATCCATCTCTATAGAAACCATTAACCAGTGCTGGGTAAATCCAGAGCATTGAATCCATATGCATGCTTGCTTTTATTATTCCAGACCTACTGGCAA